>APFE030130594.1:94972-106076 GCA_000404065.3 Pinus taeda
TGTGTTCGGTGCGTTACGGGCTGTAAGGCGGCAGACATGGCTTCCTATGGATCAAGGATGATAACCTAGTGGAGTCTCGCCATATATACGCCACAGTACATGGGAGCACAAGTCCGTACTAGACGACAGTTGAATCACACAAGGAGGAATCACCCAACCGTAATGTGAAACAATAGTGACTAGGTTTAACGACGCCGGAGCACATCTCTAGCCTAGACCTCTAGAATGTGAGCGTTAAGTTCCAATGTGTTGTTAAGTTTATTCAGTTCATTTTATGGTTGATCTTCAATTAAATTTCGGTTTCAGGTCCTACCGTATGTAATCTCTCAAAATCCCTAGATGCAAGCTATATGCCAAAGAATACCATTTCGTTCGATGAATACTAACTACGAGAGGGTTAAGAATTTTCAATCAAACAAAATGAGCACAATCAATCAAACACCCTAATGTAGCTAATGGAAAATAAATAAAAACTTTTCTTTTCAAGAATACAAATCAAAGAAAAGTTCTATTCCATTAACTATTGAATGCAAAAGAGATTTGTTTGATTTCTTCTTCAAAGGTACAAATGAGCCGTGTAATCTAGGCTCAAAGCGAAACAAAGCGGAATTCAAGTGAAAATGGAGCAAGTCACCCGAATAACGCAATGAAACGATTAACAACCACTAAACAAGTGTAAGGGAGAAAATAAAGAGTCGACTGGACCGATAGAAGACCAAAACACCTAAGGAAGGCTCGACACACAAAGCCACTAGATGCCCTAGGGCTAGAAATGTGAAATTGATAGAAAATGGCAAACACACAAAGGGTAAAGGTAATCTATGCAATTGTAATCTATGCACAATTCACTTGAAAAGTATGCAAATGTAATCTATGCACAAATGAGAATTCTAATTATGCACATGTGATCTATGCAAGAGAATTCTCAAACACAAGATGATTCTAATGTAATCTCATAACCAATCAAGTGCAAATCAAGAAAATTGGGTGAGATTTCCAAAGATAAAAAAAAAAACACTCAAAGGCGATTAACACTCATACACAATTTAGCCCCTCAAACAAAAGCAAAAAGATGCAAAATTGTGAAAAGACTGAGAAAAACCTCCAAGTAATGACCAAAGGAAATCAAATTAAGAATTTCTCAAAAGAGAGACTCAAAACCAGTCAAACAAGACTCCAACACACTCAAGCATTCGAAAAAGATGTGACAAGATACAAATCCAAGCTCAGAAGGCTGGCAAACAAGCGAACTGGAAAGATTAACAGGCCTGGCGCGATTGTTAGGCTGTAACTCGCGCTATAAAGGGATTGCCGCGGGTTGTTAGTTAGCAACATGCACCAAATGGCGCGACTGTCAGAGGTAAAGCCGTGCTAATAAAGTTTTCCAATTCAAAAAAGAAAAATAAGAAGTCCAGGGCTCAGTTTACAGTATCTAGGCAAGCCAGGAAGCAAGAGGCAACAAGAAATTCAATCCAAAAATCCATCCAAGCAAGCAAACAAGAGAAAACCAAAGAGGCAAGACAAACTCCAAATTGTTCGGTCTGCAAACCAAACTGGAGATTGACTGAAGTGGCTTTGATCTACTTCACTAATGCAAAGTAATAGTGTTTCGAAGGCTATCTCGCCGTGCTTCAGACTCCGTCTAAGTTTACAAATTAAACAACAAGCTAAACTCCCCAGCGGAGTTGCCAAATTGTTGGAGAGGTAAATCCCCTCTACAGATAGAGGCGATCCTTACTAGCCCAAAATGGGTCTAGCGACAATCAAACAATGCTATCACACAAGTTCCTAATTGCAAATAAAAGGTAGGTGATGAAGACCTACTTGAGTTCCAACGCTTTTTTTCGTAGAAGAGACGTAGCCCACGCTCCTTTTTCTTGGCCGGTCACAATCCTCCACTATCTCTGTGAATGGACACCTGCAAACAAAGAGAACAACACAAACACAAGCGTGAAATCTAATATATGTAATTATACATCAGTCAGGAAGGATATAATTCAATATCAACCATTACATGTATAATGAGAATGGAACCATAATGATAGTCATCTATTATTAATAATCAACAAAGGAGAATACAACCAGCGTCCTGACGTCAAGTCCTCCTTTGGCTGGGTGCTCAGCTACACAAGTCTTGCAAAGCTTGAAGGGATGAGGGACAAGCCTCTCTCTCTTTGGTGATAAGATCTCCTTACTTAGGTTAAGCCTGATGGACACAAAGAAGGCTCTTGCAACTCTAATCTCTTGATATCTTCCTTTCAGCACAAGTATTGCCACTAGAATCAGAACTAGAACTAGCTTGCTCAAGTCATGGAGACAAGCTTTTATAGATGAAAAGGAAGGGATAAGATCAATCACAAAAATAATGGATTTGGCTTCATCACTTGGAAACTTCTATGGAATGGTGGCAAACTACCTCCCATTCAAGGAGATTTGAAGCCAAACCATCCTCACTTAACTTGGATTCAGTTGGTGAAGGAGTTGGATAGAACTTTCGGAGGTTGATTGGTTAAAAACTTTGCCCGAAAAGGTTGGCGCGATTGCGACTCTGGGACAAAGCGCTAATGGTGCGCCCCTTTTATAGGATTTTCCCCATTGGCGCGGGCAGAGCACAGTGGGCCAGCACTAATGTAAAAAGGGTCATTTTTAAGGGCAAGCTGCAGGAGATGCCTTCAGGGCATATGAAGCTCATGTTCATAGGTGAATGATGCAAGTGGTTTCAAGTCTTGTCACTTCTCACAAGTCCGAGAATGAGTCCTCCAAGATGTAGGAGAGGGGTAACAGGGACGGTGACAAATGGTGACAAATTACTATGTAACATGAAGGATTTGGACAAGGACTAAACAAGGATAATTAGGCCAAATGAGCCCAACAAGTTACCAATTTTGGGGCTCATCAATTTGTTCCTCAAATACCTCTCCCAGAAAGAAATCATTCATTTACTCTATAAGTACCATGGGGAAGAGATAATCAGCTTCACAATATTAGAAATTGGGAATCCTAGGGGAACTTTAAAAAATTTGCAAAATAAGTTCTTCTTTCCTGCTCGGTCTTGAACCAAGAAATTGAGACGCCATCCATATTCTTAATTTCCCATTTCATGTTCAAGTATTTCCTATGACTTGAAAATTTGTGTAAATACTTTATATTACTATATTCTTCAATAATCAAAGTTGAGCTACATTTAAGACATTAAGAAGCTTCTACCTTGGCTAAAATATCATGCTTTAGAGATAAAAGATAAATTAGAAAGGTATGACTTGCTTTGGAAGGTGGACATTAGCTATTCCTAACCAGAATCACATGTGACTTCCACTCTATGTCCAACAAGATGCCATAAAATTTGCCGTATTAAGACTCCATTTTGTGACCCAAAAGTTAACTCTCTTGTTTTATCCACTATGATTCAAGAAGATAGCACATCAGCCCCATTTCTCATGGAAAGTGGGATAAAAATCTGCATTGATGAAAATACACTAGAAATAGCAATTTGCAACTCATATTAAGGGTTGAAATGGTAAAAGGTAAACCCTAGTTGGTTATTTTCTTGCATTATAACCAATCCACTAGGAGGAAAGGAGATTTCATTCTAGTGCCTTTTGTTCTATAGTAGAGAATAGTAGTTTAGGATGTATTGAGAGAGGGAAGAACAAAGAGGGTTTGTGTTTTTTAGTAGGGAATAGGCCACAAGTCTCACTCCTTTGTATTTACAGAATTTACATTAAGAGAAAGAGACAGGAAACAATTCTCACCTTCAAAATCCTAATTCTCACTTGGCACACCTTGTTTATCGCCAAGTAGTGGAATTCCATGTTCCTCAACATATTTTCTCTTTGTTGGCCTTCTCCAGCATCTTTTCCAAGTGCATGTTTGTCACCTCGAGCCAAGATTCACGATCAGCTTGAATTTCCCTTTCAAGTGTTGTCAATTTGGTTCTCCTCCTCTTGACAACTTACCAGTTTTCTTTATGTTTTTGAGCTTCATGGATGAGTGGGACTGATGAGGGGAGGATTTGATGCTAGTTGTAGAGTTTTGGGGAATGAAAGGGTTTAGGGAATAACATTTAGGGATTATGGATATTTGATTAGGGTTTGGGATAGTGGGATTAGGGACTTAGGGTTGGTAGTTTAGGAATATGGGGAGTATGGAAAGGGTAAATATAAATGAAAAGGGAGGGAGAAAATGAAGTGAGGGAGTGAGGGAATGAGTGAGTGAGAATGATGGGAGTGGGATTTAGTAGCAAAAAACTGCAATTTATAAACCCTATGCAATGTTTTTTCATCAAACTGCAAGGAACTAGGGCATCAATATTTCCCTATTAAATCACCAAGAAGACTGAGACAAACTCATGCATTGAGCATATTGGAGTGTGAACTTACTTGGGCAATGAGGAATTTACAATTTTGGGAGCTTTGGAGGAAGATTTGAATGATTTCAGGCCTTGAAGTCCTGTGCACCACGCTGCCTCAATGCGTTGAGCCCATTATAAAAATACAATGCAAATCACTACCTAATATGTCACGCTGGCTCAATGCATACCGCATTTTTCACTTTTACAAGGGTCCACATCTTTAACACATGGAAGGTGCGGTCTGGTGCTAAGGTGCGGAACCGCAATGAAGACAAAGAGAAAGTGCGAAGCGCCAATTCTGTGCATAGCACCCTTTTGCAGACCAGTTTTGAGAGCCTTCACGATGTCCAAATTGGGTGCACAATAGCTCGTTAGAAATACTGTTGAGTGTACTTTCCAACACAACTTGAATCTTTCAATTTGGAGTTTATTTGCCCTATCAAAAGTCAAATGTCCCAAGACTGGTCAAAATGTGCAAAATGAGGTTGCCTAAAGGCATAGTGTTGTTGCAATCAACTTTTGAAGGTCCTCCTCAACCCCAAATTGAGCTCATGATAGCTAATTGGAAAGATAATTGTGTCTTGTTATCATTTGAATCATCAAGAAAGTCATTAGTCTAATGAAGCTAGGAGAAATCTTGATTTTCCCAAGGTCACCTCAGAGGTGCATCAATTCTTCTGAGGCAACTGTATTTTTGAGATTTCTCTAAAAACATGACACCTGTGTAAAAAGTGAAGGAGGCTTTTCTTCCTCAGAATATTTTGGACAAAAAAAGTCTCTCATTTTTCCCAAATTCATCTTTTATTGCTCAAAAACATCATTGGAGTAGAACTTATCCCGATGTGTGGAACATGGGATTTGTCGAAATGAAGTGAAATGAAGGGGATAAGGGGCTTCTAAATTCTTCAAAAACTTTTTTTAAGTAGGGAGGGATGTGAGGAAGTAGGAAAATGTGTAATTTCAAAGATTGAGTGAGGGGAAGAGGTCCAAAATGGAAAAACACAAGCCTAGCCTAGAAAATTGTCAAGTTGTAGCAAGAATCTAGGGTTTGTGCGAAAAATTGGAATTTGAGGGATATCAGTGATGGGAAGTGTTTAATAAGGTACATTAAGGATAGGGGAAGGTGTATGAACATCGGGACACAATTGTTGCTAATAATTTGAGCATCCAAGAGAAATTACCTTCAAAACCCTAGGAGAGGGAAATGAACCTTACCTAGGCACAACTAAAGCATGGAGAAGGTGTAAAATGACCCACTAGAACCTGACATGATGATGACAACCCTCTGAATGATGGTACACTCAGTTGAATGGTGACATGGACCAACATTTGGATAACTTTGAAAGGAGTGAAAGCAAACCCTAGACCTAATACCTAGTGACCAAATTTTTACTTGAAGACTCACTGAAATGACAAAATTTGACCTTGACACCTTAAAATCACTTTGTAAGAGCATGTTTGATCAATGGAGCAAGGATACAAAGACTGAAACTAACATTGGCTCCAATGGGGATGGTAGCTCCTTGGAGATGCCAAGAACGACAAATCTTTGGGAAAGAAAACCAGTGCCTTATCCATTGGGCAATGGAGTCAAAAACTCAAGCTGAAATGCATGACTAAAAATTGACGACTTGATGACAAAAACTAACTCTCACTCAACTAAAAACTGACTCGATACTTAAACACAACAGACAAGCTGGAAATGATGCTCAAAGTAGAGCTTATTCATCAAAACCTACTTTAACAGTTTCGTTCATCACCTATTCAAGTGAAATGAAACAACCAATGCAATCGAGTAAGCATTCTAGTTGTTGTTTGCGTTCTCCACAAGTACTTGCTTTTGAACAACAAGAGAGAACTGCTGAAAGGAAACTCCTAAGAAAACTTGGAATCAGATCCGTTGAATGATATGGATTCTCTATGAACCTCCAAAAACACTGCATAAGGATCTTGAAGTTCATGCACACTGGGACTTAGCTCATCTAATGGATTACTTCTTTTCTCTTCATACCATGAATGCAAACTTTGATCTGAGCTTTGTGATGAGACTCGTACTGAAAATGACAAAGAAACTGGCTGCCAGATCAAGTTTGTATCAATACGTTTGTCAAGCTCATAGATAGGAGAAGGACTTTGACTACAGACATCATCCAACACATCAACTATTGGATCATGAAAAACTTGAAAAGATTGTTGCAACACATTTTCTATTGGTTCCGATGAGATTACATGATTTCCTATAGGCTGCTCATTTGAAGATATACTATGCAGTTTTCCCTTTAGAAACTGAAATGATTTAAAACAAAATCGTACGGAATCATCCTGTATCATTTGATCGTATGTGCCAGCTTCCAAGTCTTCATCTGAAACTTGACAATCAATGGAATTGGGGGGCTGCAAATTTGGATATGAGAATTCTTGAACAAGGATTTCATTGTCCTCAAGATGATCTAGATCAAAACTTGTCGACAATTGAATTCTAATTGCATGGAAGTTGTCTTTGATGAACTAAAATGAAGTAAAACAAAAAGGCAAAGATCCTTCACTCATTTCAAAATTTGCTGCACTTTCCTCGTCATTTCCATGGCTGATATGTATCGGTTGATCACTGTATTCAAGCTGCTGTAAGTGAACTTCCTCCTCCCATAAACTAGCTGCTGATTTGTCTGAAAGATTAGCTTCTACATGGAGAACATAACTATCATCATAGTGATCAATCTGAGGCAAATCATCAGTATAAAACAAATCATCAAGCATACATGTCATATCAACAGATCTCTCTTCTCCAAGACCATCTACAAAAAAATCATTATCTGTTCTATGACAACTGGGATAAGAAAGAAAATGTTTTGGATCAGCCACTTGTTCTTTTTCAATCAGCGAGCCATGGTCTTGAACACCATACTCATTCATTGTGGTGATCTTCTACATCATCTCTTCCACTGCACTTACCAAAATGTCAAGCTTTACCTCTAGAGATGTCGATTCCTCCATATCTATGTTTTTCATCTCTTCTTCCTTCACCTTTGCCCTTCTAATCAGCAAATGAGCCTCTACAACTACTGCACTAGTTTGCATCTCTTCGAGTGTTGCAAGGTTCCTTTCTCTCAGCTGAAACTCCATTTGCAGATCAAAGGCACCTGGGTAGTGTAAGAGAGCGAATCCAACAGGAGGTCTTAGACATTGAATAATAAATTTGGTTAAATCTGGCATAAAATTGTTGTACTGTCTCCCCTAGTTGCCTTTTCAACTGGTTATACTCTTCTATAATCAAGAAAGGGTTTTGTCTTACCACCCACCTCTCAAGGGAAACTTTGACGAACTGTTGGAAATATGAGATGCTCCCATCATGCAGGGTTTTGAACCAACTCTTGACTTTGCCTTGCAAAGAAAGAGCAAAAAGCCTGATACTGACATCTTCTTCATCAACTTCAAAAAGATCAAGAAAAGACTCAAAATTCAATACATGTCTCTCAGCAGTGATATTGTCGCGTTCACCATCAAATCTTGGTAGATATAGACAATGATTTTTAGGGAAGGCATGGGATATAGGAGGTAAAATCAGAGGGTTGTATCGATCTAAAAGTTTACCAGGTATAGGCTTATGTACAGAAAGTGTAGACTCAGTCTTGGTCTCTTGAGGCTCATCAGTTTGAAGACGATCATCACAAGATTCAAAAAAAGGGTCTTGATCAAGCTCAAAGGCATTCATATCTTTGGTATTCACAATCTTCAAAGGGAAGGAATCAAATGTAAGCCGAGGATCTTTTCTCAAATACAATATACTTTGCAAGGCCTTCTTGACATTCTCAGGAAAAGAAAAGAAATAATTTAGAACAAAGAACAAAATGTCTTGGATGAAATTCCAAATAGAATAATTGATCTTCCCATATTGTCCCTTCACGTTTCTGATGGTTAGGTTCATCCTCCAGTGGAGTCTTTTGGATCTAATCTCGAAAATGATTTGGAATCGCCAGGTGAATGATTTTAGTCTTTCTATGTCTGATCGTTGTCCACCATCAACAATCAGATCTAACTTGATACATGTACTGGGGCAATTTGCAAGTCAGATGTTCAGCTCCTAAGACTAGACCAGAGATTGACTGCAGCTGCTTTTATCTACTAATGCACTCGCAAAGCAATGTGCAGTTCGAAGGCTTCCTGCCATAACTTCAGGCTCCGTCTATAGTTTATAAAGCAATAACACTAACAGACAAATAATCTTTTCTTCCCCAGTATGGTCGCCACTTTGTTAGAGCCTAAATCTACCTCAGGCTGAGAAATGGATAACATCAAACCATGCTTAACCTGGTAGCTAGCCCTACCAGGTCGGGAGAAGGCTCTCTCCTTGTCAATCTCAGCAAAATATGATCAATGAGGCTTGAGATGACTAATGTGAATACTGATCTTAGGCTAGGTATGTGTGCATAAGAGTTTGATTGAATTTGATGATGTTTTGTTGGCTCTAATGGAAAGGCAGATTCGGGTCTGGGGAATGAGGCTCAGTTTTGCAGAGACCTCTATGGGGCAAGGTAGGAAAATGATTTGGTACTTCAAATTGAGTGAGATGGAGAGCTTTAGACAGGTGAGGAGTTAAAGAGGGCAAGAAAATCTCAGGGATCCTCTTCAAACAGTTGAAAACATAAATAACTAAACAAACCCTAGGTAGAACACTACAAATCAATGAATTCTACCTTTAATCTTGTTTGATTTAGTTAAGATGAAGCAAAAAGAGATGATGGCATACATAAAACACATGTAAACTTACAATTACAGAAGGAAACACAATACCAAAGCAAGATGCCACTTGAATCCCATAAAGTGCTACAAACCCTGGTCTATTCCTTAGCCAAATTGCTGAAATGTGTATACAATGAAGCTCCAAGCTTTCCCAAAGTCCAACCTTTACAAGAAACCAAGTTGGAAGATGCTTGGTTCTGGATGACAAGATTGTCTATACGCTAGTGCACAATTATGTGAATCTAAGTGGCCTTTAAAAACAGGAAGAGAAATAAATGACCAAGATTGATGTTGTATTTAACTCAGGACCACATGAAAATTTCATTGCAGAAGAGATGGCAAAGAATTTTGGTTTGAATCTCATAATAATCCAAGCCCAAATTTATTCGGATGGGTAAATAAGGATGGAGACTTGAATGTAATGAAACTATGAAAAAATAGAATTTTTATCAGTGATGATTTTATTGATGAGGTAGAGGTAGATGTGGTTACCCTTGATGTATGTGGAGTTGTGTTTGGGAGTGCCTACATGTACATGCGAGATGAAATACTCATACCAATAGCCAACTAGTGCCATCTTATTAAGGATGGAAAATCATTCACCATCAATGCATAGAAAGACAAGTCAAAAGTTTCTTATGTAAGTGCCAACCAAAACAAGGAATTGATCGCTTTGAACAAGAAGTATGTATTATTATTTTTAAGAGAAATTTTTTCTATAGAAGAGTCCTTAAGAAGAAAGGCATCCCTAGAGGGGTGTACTAAGAAAAAAAAATGGAAGAGTTTGTAAAATAATACAGGGATGTGTTCCTAGAGCATAAACGGTTGTCACCTAAGAGGGAAGCTGAGCATGAAATCTAGTTATTTCTAGACTCCTTATTGCCAAACATTGGGTTGTATAGGTAGTTTGTTATAAAAGCAAGTGACGTGAAGAAATATTTGTAGTAGCTAGTAGAATAAGGTGTCATTTAATCGAGTACATCACCATGTGGGTCACCCATAATCATTATTCCAAAAAAGGATGGGACATGTCAGATGTGCATGTTAGAAAATTATATATATTACAGAGCAATGGAGCACATAAAATATTGTAGAAATATAAACACAGAAAATGCATAAAACAAGAGAGACACAGATATACGTGGTTCACCTAGTTTGGGCTACGTCCACGAAGAAACTACCAATCCTTCTTTTTTTTCATGTTATCCAACAAACTGAAGAGATACAACCTACAACAGATCTGTTGTAACTTCCTATTTGCTCTCAATCTCCTCTCTTTTCTTCACTCAAAATATAGATATGATAGACGGAATACAATTCCCTCATATCTAGTGATGGGTTGCCTTCTAGGGAAAAAAACCCTAAATTAAATATAACTTCTACTGTGAGATCATCCGCGTAATGAATGGCCCAGATTGACTAGAAATTACTAGACTTTTACAAGGCAATTTTACATTTGTTTTTAGCTTCGAGGGCACTGCTCCCAAGCCCCTGTCGGGGGACTACTGGCCCTCGGATCCCCCAGCCGGGGGGGATTGGTCCCCCCCGAACCCCCGCAAGGGGGAGAAGTCCCCCCCCACACCCCCCCACGTAGAGGGGTGTACAATCTTCCTCAGGCATACATCCGACTGAGACCTTTGAATATAGAAGATAATCAGGCTCCACACCCAACAATCTTCCACTTGGAGACTGATTATAGCAACTCCACCGCCACTTCATTTGCTAGACAATGACTTCTCTTTGGACCTGGTCATTTCTCATCTTCTTCATCATACTTGAAGACCAATTGAAACTGAGAAGATTCTCAGTTTCTCCGTGGTTACAACTTTTGTTAACATATCTGCAGGATTCTGGCTAGTGTATATCTTTTCTAGCTTCAATTGTCCATCTTCCAACGTTGACAGTATGAAATGGTACATGAGTTGTATATGCTTAGTCTTGGAACGAAATGCAGAGTTCTTTGCAAGATGCATGGCACTATGGCTATCACTGTATAACCTTCGTAGCTCTTGC
>APFE030130594.1:111149-130259 GCA_000404065.3 Pinus taeda
TTTATCTTTAAAAAATAATAATATTATATATATAAGTTTGACACCTTACCCATACTTAATAGGAAAATAGAAAATTATCTGCTTAAATATTTACATGATCTCTAACTAAGTCATTAATATGTTACAACGCTACATCCAACGTCAGAGCATCTTCCTAGTCACATCCAACTTATCTATCTATTCATTTTAGGTAGGTTACTGAATGATGTAATATATTTGGCTCTAACATCTTTGAACACATGGCCATCTTCTACGAATTGTATGACATATTGTAACCATATATATAATTGGGCATTTTGCACATATCTGATATCTGATTATTTAAAAAGGAAATGACTAAGAATCATAAGTTTACAAAATCCTGGTTTATTCAATTTCCGTACACAACACGATGACTAGCTAGGCTATGTCATTTCATTAGCTGACAGTCGTATAAACAGTCATATTGAATCCGCTTTGAGAGGGGTAAACCTGTTTGTTGGAATACATGGTGAGGACGAGCATGGGAACTCCAAGTCTCCTCGGACGTCCATTTCGATGCTCACATTTTGGCATTATTGTTTTTAGTGATAGAAATTATGGCCTTATCTCCACCATTGAATTGATGAGCTTCAGGTCCTTCGAAAATTAGCGTGTTGGAAGCCACTTCTACATCATGCACCTTCTTTTGATTTTTATGGAATATTCCTTGAGAATTGGAAAGCTCTTCGGAGTCATTTTTATCGGTTGAGATCTTGCTATCCTTCACCTTTCCCCAGAGAACAGCGTATAGTCCTATTGCGATGATAACTCCTCCCACCACACTGTATTCAATTAATAAGTGCAGTTAGAGCCTTGAACCTTCCTATTTGATTACACTATTAATCTCGAATTCAATTTAGTGGGTTGAAAAGGAATTCCGAAACGAACCTGCCCAAGAAAATCTTCTGAGAGAGAATGATAGATCCCATAATTGCAACGATTATCACACTCAACGGACTAAATGCTGTGGCAAATACAGGTCCCTTTAAGCGCATGCATAAACCTTGTAAGTAATATGCAATTGCTGACGTCATCACTCCCTGCGCCGAAAGATAGCAAATGATGTTCTCTGTAATTTACCTTCATATCCCATTGTCCAATTTTTTAATTCAAACCTAAAAGGAAACACTTAAATTTTCCCTCTCGTTGAAGGAAAGAAGAAAACTTACAGTGTAGACTGCAGTGAGAAGGTTGATATCCCATCCTAAAGCCCACTTGGAAGAATCACTTACAACAGCTAAGCTGAGAACTGTTGCCTGTAATGTTCCCAGTAAACATATTAAGGTCGTAAGGGATAGTTGAGCAGAATATTTCTTCAGTACTGCGGCCTGCACATTCAAAATAGTTAATTAAAGTCGTAGTTTCAAATGATCGAACAGGATTATATATAGATATATAGGTATGTGTGTGTGGGAGGGCGCGGGAGCGTGGGCTCAAACATTCAAAACAAAAAATCATCACCTGCAGGATGAACAAGGATGACCAAGAAAGAGTGGCCGCAATTATCAGAAGGGAACCCATTATCCAATTTTTATTATCAATGTCCGAAGCTGCTGACATTCCACTTGAAGCTGTCTGGTGGGATTGATGATGTGCAGACCAAAGCATGGGAACAGTGGACCTTTGTATAATGTCATCAGCATTGCTCCCCCGACGGAAACGATCGTTCCCACTATCTTTGCTTGACTGCGTAGCTCTTTGATGTTAACTCTCTCCATCCTACGACAATATAGATTTTCCATCAAGGTCATAGAATAAGGCAATTGATGACAAGGAGTAACCCTAGAAAATATGACTTGAAGTGAACATTGTGATTTGATTACCTGAATAGAAGAGCCATCACGAAAGTCATAGCTGGAAGAACATTACTTAGTGCAGAGACATATGTTGAAGATGTTAATTTCAAACCCATGAAGCAGAAGTTCTGGTCGATTACAGGCCTGCAGAGATGCATTAAGAATGCTCCATATTTAAATTAAAATACTCGCCAAAAATTTTCATTCACTCAATCAGAAATAGAATGGAAGATGATACTTTAAAGAGAAGCGAGAGGCCTGGAATTATGAAATGGTACATACCCCAACAAACCCAATACGAAAATCTGGCAGAATATGGGAAAAGTGAGTTTCGGTCGCACTTTCCTGCAATTAATTGTAACATGTTAACTGATGAGCTGATTAAGTGGTAGAATATTGAGTGCAGATGTTAATAGAATACCCTTACCTTTCAATGAAGAAGGCGAAAGGAGCAAGCACAACCGTAGCGACGGCATTCCGGTATACTACAAGCACAAAGTGATTCATCCCTCTATTAAACGAGACTTTCGAGATAATATTCATGCCCGCATATCCAAACTGCAAATATATCATCGCTACATAAGGTATTGACTTCTCAATTAGTTTCCCCATTGATAATCAAATAAAAACCCTCACAAACACCCAACCCTTCCCTTCTCTTTCTACAAATTGCCAATGCAGCGTGAGGGCTGGAGCTTCTCCTCTTTGCACAGACTTTCACAGTTTCATAATCCACATTGTCTGCACTCTTATTTATAAATAAAAAAACCGAGCAGAAATGATCTGCCTATCTAGAGCGTTGACCTAAATTGATTGCAATAGGTTGCGAATACGTGGAGAATTATGAATCGAATTATGAATCAAAACGCCACCGAAAAGTTTCTGAGCTGTACATTTGACCAACGAATCGGATATGGGCAATAGCCTCTATAATATTCGTTATTATATTTTATCACGGAATGGCCGAAATATTTTATTTAGAAATAAAAGAGTGGATGTTGGTGTTACATTAACGATTGTGGTTACACCAAAACTAGCATGTGTTAGTAAATAAACACATTGCTAGATTTAAGCACATGCCACAAAATACACCGGGAGCCAGCTATCTCTCCCTCCAATGCGAGCTTAGTGTGTTTCGAATTCGAGAAGTGTGGCTCTCATACCACTTATTGGAGTCACGATTGCAGTTACACCAAAACCGCCAGGTGTTAGTAAACAAACACATCGCTAGATTTAAGCACGTGCCACGAAACACACGGGGAGTGTTGACTTTCTACACCGCCATTAATGGGGAGCCAACAGGTGGGTCAATTAAAGCAGATATGTGAAGAAAGCAAATCACTGCATCAGAAAATTGCGGGCATGTGGAGATTGATTAGGAAAGAATATGGCATATATAAACTAGAATTGGTGGAGTGAGGCCATGTGAGGTTAACCGTAGCTATTCTCATGTCTTTTTTGTAATGTGCTGAGAAAAGCAGTAAATATTTTTATTTATCACTGTAAGAAAAACTGGATAATATTGTTATTGTTATTTTTGGTTAATAATATTGTTAATTTCTGAAGTTAGAGAATGACTTAGTAATAACAAATTGTAACTTCTCATAAAGAAGTTGGAAAAAGACAGTTGCGAGTAAAGAAAAAGGAAAAACCCTAACTATCTCCCCTAACAGAAAAACACTCCAAGAAAAGGGGTTGTGGGGAGTAAAAGAACCATGCTATAGAAACAAATGGAAAAGAAAAGGAAAAGAGGATGCTAAGTGTGGTGATGACAAGATAGCATTAACACAAGTGTGTGACAATCTTGCTCAAGACTGTGATCTTGCAAGTAGGCTTGGCGAGAGATTTGATCTTGAAGACGAAACTCATGGACGGGAGGATGACATGCACAGGTTGTAAAGGTGCTTGAAATCGTTGACATCTACTGCACAAGAATACAAGTAAGTAGTGCCCTTCAACAACCATACCTGTATGGAAGCTATTGTATTTGATTAAATTGTGAGTATTGCAACGAGAGCCATTTCTTAATTTATAGATTATCTGTATTCTCATTGTGAATAGGATTACAAGAGTTTATAAATTATAATTTATCAGAGAATTCATAATCAGTAGAATTAAAATTTATCAGAGAATTATTAATTTATAGATTATCTGTATTCTCATTGTGCATAGGATTACAAGAGTTTATGAATTATAATTTATCAAAGAATTCATAATCAGTAGAATTAAAATTTATTAGAGAAATTCATAATCAGTAGAATTATAATTATCGGAGAAATTCATAATCAGTAGAATTAGAATGATCAGAGAATGCATAGTCAGAAAAATCATAAGGGTTAATAAATTATAATTTATCACAGATTTCAAAGCAAGTCATTAGGCCAACCAAGATAGTAGAAATCTTGATTTTCCCAAGGTCACTTCATAGGTGCATCAATTCTCGTGAGGCAACTGTATTTTTGACATTTCTCTAAAACCATGACACCTGTGTAAAAAGTGAAGGGGGTTTTTATTCCTTGTCCTATTGTGGAAAAAAACCTCTCTCAGTTTTCCCAAATTCATCTTTTCTTGCTCAAAAACATCATTGGAGTAAAACCTATCCTGATGTGTGGAATAGGAGATTTGTCAAAATGAAATGAAATGAAGGGGATAAGGGAATTCTAAATTCTTGAGAAAATTTTTGGAAGTAGGGAGGGATTTTAGGAAGCAGGGGAAGGTGGAATTTTAAAGATTGAGCGAGATGAATGGGTCTAAAAGGGCAAAACATAGGCCTAGCCTAGAAAATTGTCAAGTTGTAGCAAGAAACTAGGGTTTGTGCGAAAATGAGGAATTTGAGAGATATCAGTAATGGGAAGTGTTTAATAAAGTACATAAAGGATAGGGAAAGGTGTATGAACATTAGGATACAAGTTTTTCTGATAATTTGACCATCCAAGAGAAATTACCTTCAAAATATTAGGAGAGGGAAATGAACCTTACCTAGGCACAACTAAAGCATGGACAAGGTGTAAAATGACCCATTGGAACCTCACATGATGATGACAACCCTCTGAATAATGGTACACTCAGCTGAATGGTGACACGGATCGACATTTGGACAACTTTGAAAGGAGTGAAAGCAAACTATAGACCTAATACCTAGTGACCAAATTTTTACTTGAAGACTCACTGAAATGACAAAATTTGACCTTGACACCTTAAAATCACTTTGTAAAAGCATGTTTGATCACTGGAGGAAGGCTGCAAAGACTGAAACTAACATTGGCTCCAATGGGGATGGTAGCTCCTTGGAGGTGCCAAGAATAACAAATCTTTGGGAGAGCAGACCAGTGCCTTATCCATTGGGCAATGGAGTCAAAAAATCAAGCTAAAATGCATGATTGAAAATTGATGACTTGATGACACAAACTAACTCTCACTCAACTAAAAACTGACTCGATATTTAAACACAACCGACAAACTGGAAATGATGCTCAAAGTAGAGCTTATTCATCAAAACCTACTATAACAGTTTCATTCATCACTTGATCAAGTGAAATGAAACAACCAATGCAACCAAGAATTCTCGTTGTTGTTTGCATTCTCCACAAGTGCTTTATTTTGAACAACAAGAGAGAACTACTGAAAGGCAACTCCCATGAAAACTTTGAATCAGATCCGTTGAATGATATGGATTCTCTATCCGCCTCCAAAAACACTGCATAAGGATCTTGAAGTTCACGCACACTAGGAATTAGCTTATTCAATGGATTACTTCTTTTCTCTTCATCCCATGAATGCAAACTTTGATCTGAGCTTTGTGACAAGACTCCTACTGAAAATGACAAAGAAACCGACTGCCGGATCAAGATTGTATCAATACTTTTTTCAAGCTCACAAATAGGAGAAGGATTTTGACTACAGACATCATCCAACACATTAGCTATTGGATCGTGAAAAACTTGAAAAGATTACAACAAGCCATTTTCTATTGCTTCCGAGGAGATTACATGATTTCCTACAGGCTGCTCATTTCAAGATATACTATGCAGTTTTCCCTTCAGCAACTGAAATGATTCAAAACAAAATGGTACAGAATCATCTTGTATCGTTTGATCATATGTTCCAACTTCCAAGTCTTGATCTGCAACATGACAATCAATGGCATTCAGGGGCTGCAAATCTGGATATGACAAGTCTTGAACAAGGATTTGATTGTCCTTAAGATGATCTAGATAAAAACTTGTCAGCAATTGAATTCTGATTGCATGGAAGTTGTCTTTGATGAATTGAAATGAAGCAAAACAAAAAGGCAAAGATCCTTCACTTACATCAAAATTTGTTGCACTTTCCTCGTCATTTCCATAGCTAATATGTATCGGTTGATCACTGTATTCGAGCTACTGTAAGTGAACTTCCTCCACCCACAAACTAGGTACAGATTTGTCTGCAAGATTAGCTTCTCTCTGGAGAACATAATCATCATCATACTAATCAAACTAAGGCAAATCATCAGTATAAAACACATCATCAAGCATACATGTCATATCAAGAGATCTCTCTTCTCCAAGATCATCTATAAAACAATCATTATTTGATCTATGACAGCTGGGATAAGAAAGAATATGTTTTGGATCAGCCACTTGTTCTTCTTCAATCAGCGAGCCATGGTCTTGAACATCATACTCATTCCTTGTGGTGATCTTCTGCATCATCTCTTCCACTGCACTTACCAAAATGTCAAGCTTTACCTCTAGAGATGTCAATTTCTCTAGATCTATGTTTTTCATCTCTTCTTCTTTCAACTTTTCCCTTCTGATCAGCAAATGAGCCTCTGCATCTACTGCATTGTTTTGCATCTCTTCAAGTGTTGCAAGGTTCTTTTCTCTCAGCTGAAAATCTATTTCCGGATCAAAGGCACTTGGGTAGTGCAAGAGAGCGGATCCAAGAGGAGGTCTTATATTAACCGACATCAAATAATAAACTTGGTTAAATCTAGCAGAAAATTGTTGTACCGTCTCCTGTGGCTACCTTTTCAACTGGTTATACTCTTCTATAATAAAGAAAGGGTTTTGTCTTATGACCCACTTGTCGAGGAAAACTTTGACAAACTACTGGAAATCTGAGATGCTCGCATCAAGCAGGGTTTTGAACCAACTCTTGACTTTGCCTTGCAAAGAAAGAGAAAAAAGTCTGATACTGACATCTTCTTCATCATTTTCAAAAAGATGAAGAAAAGACTCAAAACTCAATACATGTCACTCAGCAGTGATATTGTCGCGTTCAGCATCATATCTTGGTAGATATAGTCATGATTTTTAGGGAAAGCGTAGGATATAGGAGGTAAAATCAAAGGCTTGTATCGATCTAGAATTTTACAAGGTATAGGCGTATGTACAAAAAGTGTAGACTCAGCCTTGGTCTCTTGAGGCTCATCAATTTGAATATGATCATCACAAGATTTAGAAAAAGGGTCTTGATCAAGCTCAAAGGCATTCAAATCTTTAGTATTCACAATCTTCAAAGGAAAGGAATCAAATGCAGGTCGAGGATCCTTTCTCAAATACAAAACAATTTGCAAAGCCTTCTTGACATTCTCAGGAAAACGAAAGAAATAATTTAGAACAAAGAACAAAATGTCTTGGATGAAATTCCAACTTGAATACCTAATCTTTCCATATTGTCTTTTCATGTTTCCGCTAGTCATCCTTCAGTGGAGTCTTTTAGATCTAATCTCGAAACTGATTTGGAATCACCAAGTGAATGATTTTAGCCTTTCTATGTCTGATTTTTGTCCACCATCAATAATCAGATCTAACTTGATACATGTACTGTGGCAATTTGCAAGTCAGATGTTCAGCTTATAAGACTAGATCGGAGATTGACTGAAGCTACTTTTATCTACTTATGCACTCGCAAGGCAATGTGCAGTTTGAAGGCTTCCTTGCATAACTTCAAGCTCCATCTGTAGTTTATAAAGCAAGAACGCTAAAAAACAAATAAGCTTTTCTTCTCGAGTATGGTCACCACTATGTTAAAGCCTAAATCTATCTTAGGTTGAGAAATGGATAACATCGAACCACGCATAACCTGGTAGCTAGCCCTAGCAGGTCGGGAGAGGGCTCTCTCCTTATCGATCTCAGCAAAATATGATCAATGATGCTTGAGATGACTAATGTGAATACTGATTTTAGGCTAGGTATGTGTGCAAAAGATTTTGATTGAATTTGATGATGTTTTGTTGGCTCTAATGAAAAGGCAGATTTGGGTCTGCGGAATGAGGCTCAGTTTTGCAGAGATCTCTATGGGGAAAGGTAGGAAAATGATTTGGTACATCAAATTGAGTGAGATGGAGAGATTTAGACAGGTGAGGAGTTGAAGAGGGCAAGAAAATCTCAGGGATCCTCTTCAAACAGTTGAAAACATAAATAACTAAACAAATCCTAGGTAGAGCACTGCAAATCAATGAATTCTACCATTAATCTTGTTTGATTTAGTTAAGATAAAGAAAAAAGAGATGATGGCATACATAAAACACATGTAAACTTATAATTACAGAAAGAAACACAATACCAAACCAAGATGCCAAATGAATCCCATAAAGTGTTGCAAACCCTGGTCTATTCCTTAGCCAAACTGCTGGAATGTGTATACAATGAAGCTCCAATCTTTCCCAAAGTCCAACCTTTATAAATGACAGAAAAACTACTAGATATAGGCATAAAACAACTCATGCTAGGCTTTAGAGGTTTAGCTCATAAGTTTAGGAAGCTATTCCAACAAATTCTAAACTAAGAACTAAAAAGTAGGCAGTGGAACAGCTTGCCTCCAAAAACTAGGGAACTGATTCATTCAGTTGCAAACTACCTTTTCGTGGATGAATCTACCTCTATGAGTGAAAATTTTAGCATAATTACATCAAAATCCATCAAGTCACATTAAATTACATCATGAGTTTGACAATTAGAAGGAAAAAAATCAAACTATCAAGAAACTAGGCGAAAAACAGAGTTTTTGGCCAAAATGAGCAAAATTCCTCCTATGTGTTGCGCTGATTTCCCTATGCGTAGTGCCTTTGGGCAGCTGATTCTGGAGGCCTTCCTGGTGTCCAAATTTTCTCCAAGTGGTCTTGTTGTAAAGGTATACCTCTCTACTTTCCGAAACAAGTGGAATGTTTGAATTTGGCCTCCATTTGCCCTTTCAAAACTGAGTTCTCCCAACATTGCTTCCTATGTGTCCAAAAAGGGGCAGAAAGGTCATTTCTGAGGTGTTTTTGACCTTTCTGCAAGCTCACAACTTGTCAAACTTTCTTGGACATTCGTCGGCATGCATATTTTTCCATGAAAAATCCAAAAATTTTGAGTTTTCAACAAAAGGAGGTCCCCATCAAAAGCGCGCGCCAGGTGGTGCGACGCATCGGACAGAAAAACATGTTTTTTAAGCCAAAAATTTCAAAATTACAAAAAGTGTCTCAAATTTCTTGAAGTTTGGGCCGAGCGTTCCTCATTAGGTGCTTTGTTGGGCTAAGGAAGATTTAGCCAAGATCTGGATTCTATTTTACTCTTTTCTCTTCCTCATGGCTTTCTTCAACTTAGCCTTCAAGATCCTGATTCTCGGTTGGAACACCTTGTTTATCGCCAAGTAGTGGTATGCCATGTTCCTCAACATATTTTCTCTTTTTTGACCTTCTCCAGCATCTTTTCCAAGTGCATGTTTGTCACCTCGAGCCAAGATTCACGATCAGCTTGAATTTCCCTTTCAAGTGTTGTCAATTTGGTTTTCCTCCTCTAGGCAGCTTGCCAGTTTTCTTTATGTTTTTGAGCTCCATGGATGAGTGGGACTGATGAGGGGAGGATTTGATGCTACCTGTAGGGTTTTGGGGAATGAAAGGGTTTAGAGAATAACATTTAGGGATTAGGGATATTTGATTAGGGTCTGGGATAGTGGGATTAGGGATTTAGGGTTGGTAGTTTAGGGATATGGGGAATATGGAAAAAGGTAAATATAAATGAAAATGGAGGGAGAAAATGAAGTGAGGGAGTGAGGGAATGAGTGAGTGAGAATGATTGGAGTGGGATTTAGCAGCAAAAATGTGTAATTTATAAACCCTATCCAATGTTTTTTCATCAAACTGTACAGAACTAGGGTTTCAATATTTCCCTATTAAATCACCAAGAAGACTAAGACAAACTCATGCGTTGAGCATATTGGAGTGTGAACTTACTTGGGCAATGAGGAATTTATAATTTTGGGAGCTTTGGAGGAAGATTTGAATGATTTCAGGCCTTGAAGTCCTGTGCGTCACGTTGCCTCAACGCATCACGGTCATTATAAAAATAGACTACAAATCACTACCCAATGTGCCAAGCTGGCTCAATGCGTAGTGCCTTTTTAAATTTTACAAGTGTCTGCATCTTTAACACATGGAAGGTTCGGTCATGTGCTAAGGTGCGGGACCGTAGGTAAGACAAAGAGAAAGTGCGGAGAGCCAGTTCTGTGGAGAGATCCTTTTTGTAGACTAGTTTTGCAAGCCTTCTCGATTTCGAAATTGGGTGCATGATAACTCCTTGGAAAGCTTATTGAGTCTACATTCCAACAAAACTTGAATTTTTCAATTTGGAGTTAATTTTCCCTATCAAAAGTCACATCTCCCAAGATTGTTAAAATGTGCAAAATGAGGCTCCCTAAAGGCAGAGTGTTGTTGCAGTCAACTTTTGAAGATCTTCCTCAATCTTGAGCTCATGATAGCACATTTGAAAGAACTTTGTGTCTAGTTACCATTTGACTCATCGAGCAAGTCATTAGGCCAACTAAGCAAGGAGAAATCTTGATTTTCCCAAGGTCACCTCAGAGGTGCATCAATTCTCCTGAGGCAACTGTATTTTTGACATTTATCTAAAACCATAACACCTGTGTAAAAAGTGAAGGAGGTTGTTCTTTCTTGGCCTATTCTGGACAAAAGAGTCTTTCAGTTTTCCCAAATTCATCTTTTCTTGCACAGAAACATCATTGGAGTAAAACTTATCCCGATGTGTGGAACAGGGGATTTGTCGAAATGAAGTGAAATGAAGGGGATATGGGACTTCTAAATTCTTGAGAAAATTTTGGAAAGTAGGGAGTGATGTTAATAAGTAGGGGAAAGTTGAATTTCAAAGATTGAGTGAGGGGAATGGGTCCAAAAGGGCAAAACACACGCCTAGCATAGAAAATTGTCAAGTTGTAGCAAGAAACTAGGGTTTGTGCGAAAATGAGGAATTTGAGGGAGATCATGAAAAACTTGAAAAGATTGCTGCAACCAATTTTTTATTGGTTCCGATGAGATTACATGATTTCCTACAGGCTGCTCATTTGAAGATATACTATGCAGTTTTCCCTTCAAAAACTGAAATGATTCATAACAAAATGGTACGGAATCATCCTGTATCATTTGATCGTATGTGCCAGCGTCCAAGTTTTCATCTGCAACTTGACAATCAGTGGCATTTGGGGGCTGCAAATCTGGATATGAGAAGTCTTGAACAAGGATTTCATTTTCTTCAACATGATCCAGATTAAAACTTGTCGAAATTTGATTTCTGATTGCATGGAAGTTTCTCTGATGAACTGAAACGAAGCAAAAAAAAAAAGGAAAATATCCTTCATTTACTTCAAAATTTGTTACACTTTCCTCGTCATTTCCATAGCTAATATGTATCGGTTGATCACTGTATTCGAGCTGCTCTAAGTGAACTTCCTCCTCCAACAAACTAGTTGTTGATTTGTTTGCAAGATTAGCTTCTATTTGGAGAACATAATCATCATCATACTGGTCAAACTGAGGCAAATCATGAGTATAAAACAAATCATCAAGCATACATGTCATATCAACATATCTCTCTTCTCTGAGATCATCTACAAAACAACCATTATCTGATCTATGATAGCTGGGATAAGAAAGAAAATGTTTTGGATCAATCAGCGATCCATGGTATTGAACATCATACTCATTCCTTGTGGTGATGTTCTGCATCATCTCTTCCATTGCACTTACCAAAATGTCAAACTTTACCTGTAGAGATGTCGATTCCTCCGGATCTATGTTTTCCATCTCTTATTCCATCAACTTTTCCCTTTTGATCAACAAATGAGCCTATACATCTACTGCACTATGGTCGCCACTATGTTAGAGCCTAAATCTACTTCAGGTTGAGAAATGGATAACATCAAACCACGCTTAACCTGATAGCTAGCCCTACCAAGATGGGAGAGGGCTCTCTCCTTGTCAATCTCAGCAAAATATGATCAATGAGGCTTGAGATGACTACTGTGAATACTGATCTTAGGCTAGGTATGTGTGCGGAAGAGTTTGATTGAATTTGATGATGTTTTGTTGGCTCTAATGGAAAGGAAGATTTGGGTCTGGGGAGTGAGGCTCAGTTTTGCAGAGATCTCTATGGGGAAAGGTAGGCAAATGATTTGGTACTTCAAATTGAGTGATATGGAGAGATTTAGACAGGTGAGGAGTTGAAGAGGGCAAGAAAATATCAGGGATCCTCTTCAAACAGTTGAAAACATAAAAAACTAAACAAGCGCTAGGTAGAGCACTGCAAATAAATGAATTCTACCTTTAATATTGTTTGATTTAGTTAAGATGAAGCAAAGAGAGATGATGGCATACATAAAACACATGTAAACTTACAATTATAGAAGGAAACACAATACCAATGCAAGATGCCACATGAATCCCATAAAGTGCTGCAAACCCTGGTCTATTCCTTAGCCAAACTACTGAAATGTGTATACAATGAAGCTCCAAGCTTTCCCAAAGTCCAACCTTTACAAGAAACCAAGTTGGAATATGCTTGGTTCTCGATGATAAGATTGTCTATACGCTAGTGCACAATTATGTGAATCTAAGTGGCCTTTAAAAACAGGAAGAGAATGAAATGACCAAGATTGATGCTATATTTAACTCAGGACCACATGAAAATTTCATTGCAAAAGAGATGGCAAAGAATTTTGGTTTGAATCTCATAATCAGCCAAGCCCATATTTATTTGGATGGGTAAATAAGGATGGAGACTTGAATGTAATGAAACTGTGAAGAAATAGATTTTTTATGAGTGTTGATTTTATTGATGAGGTAGAGGTAGATGTGGTTACCCTTGATGTATGTGGAGTTGTGTTTGGGAGTGCTTACATGTACATGCAAGATGAAATACCCATACCAATAGCCAACTAGTGCCATCTTGTTAAGGATGGAAAATAATTCACCATCAATGCATAGAAAGACAAGTCAACAGTTTCTTATGTAAGTGCCAACCAAGCCAAGGAATTGATCACTTTGAACAAGAAGTATGTATTATTATTTTCAAGAGAATTTTTTTCTATAGAAGAGTCCTTAAGAAGAAAGGCATCCCTAGAGGGGTGTACTAAGAAAAAATAAAATTCCAAGAGTTTGTAAAATAAAACAGGGATGTGTTCCTAGAACATAAACAGTTGCCAGCTAAGAGGGAAGTTGAGCATGAAATCTAGCTATTTCTAGACTCCTTATTTCCAAACATTGGATTGTATAGGTAGTTTGTTATAGAAGCATGTGACATGAGGAAATAGTTGTAGTAGCTACTAGAACAAGGTATCATTCAATCGAATACATCACCATGTGGGTTACCCATAATCATTATTCCGAAAAAGGATGGGACATGTCAGATGTGCATGTTACAAAACTATATATATTACAGAGCAATGTAAAACATAAAATATTGTAGAAATATAAACACAGAAAATTCATAAAACAAGAGAGACACAGATATACGTTGTTCACCCAGTTTTGGCTACGTCCACAAAGAAACAAACAATCCTTCTTTTATTATGTTATCCAGCAAACTGAAGAGATACAACCTACAACAGATCCATTGTAATTCCCTCTTTGCTCTCAATCTCCTCTCTTTTTTACACTCAGAATATAGATATGATAGACGCAATACAATTCCCTCATATCTAGTGATTGTTTTCCTTCTAGGGAAAAAAACCCTAAATTAAATATAACTTCTACCGTGAGATCATCCAGCTAATGAAGGGCTCAGATTGACTAGAAATTACTAGACTTTTACAAGGCAATTTTACATTTGTTTTTAGCTTTGAGGGCACTACCCCCGAGCCCCTGTCGGGGGACCGCTGGCCCCGGAATCCCCCAGCCAGGGGGGATCGGCCCCCCCGAACCCCTACGGGGGGGACAAGTCCCCCGCGCATCCCCCTACGTGGAGGGGTGTATAATCTTCCTAAGGCATACATTCGGCTAAGACCTTTGAATACAGAAGATAATCAGGCTCCACACCCAACAATCTTCCACTTGGAGACTGATTATAGCAACTCCACCACTGCTTCATTTGCCATACAATGGCTCCTCTTTGGACCTGGTCATTTCTCATCTTCTTCATCATACTTGAAGACCAATGGAAACTGAGAAGATTCCCAGTTTCTCCCTGGTTACAACTTTTGTTAACATATCTACAGGATTCTGGCTAGTGTGTATCTTTTCCAGCTTCAACTGTCCATCTTCCAATGTTGACAGTATGAAATGGTACTTGAGCTGTATAGGCTTACTCTTGGAATGAAATGCAGAGTTCTTTGCAAGATGCATGGCACTATGGCTATCACTGTATAACCTTCCCAGCTCCTTCTTCTTGCCTAATTCATCCAGAAACCTTTGTAACCAAATCATTAATTTACTAGTCTATGTACAAGCATCATCCTTTGCTTCTGTTGTTGAAAGTGCAACAACACTTTGGATTTTTGAAACCCAACTGATAGTTGTTCCACCTATAGTAAATACATATCCTGTAGTGCTCCTCCTGTTATCTCTGTCACCTACAATATCTGCATCAACATGTCCCTGTAGAGCAATGTTTGAACCACCAAAGCATAATGCTTGATTTGTGGTACCTCTCAAATACCTGAGAATCCACTTCACCACCATCCAATGTTCTTTCCTGGATTGTTCATGTACGTGCTTACAACTCCCACTACATTTGCAATATCAGGACTTATACAAACCATTGCATACATTTAGCTTCCAACTGCTGACGCATATGGAACTTTAGACATATGAGCCATTTCTTCCTGAGTCTCAAGACACGCCTCCTTACTTAATTTGAAATGGCTAGCCAATGGTATACTAACTGGTTTTGCATTCTGCATATTAAACCTTTTCAACACCTTTTTCTGTACTCACTTTGAGACAATGTTAATTTTTGATTCTTCGTGTCTCTAGTTATTCTCATATGAAGGATTTGTTTTGCAGCACCCAAATCCTTCATTGCAAATGAATTTGCCAATTTCATTTTAAGCACATTTATTTCCTGCATGTTAGAACTTGCAACAAGCATGTCATCTACATACAATAACAATATAATATAGCTACCGTCATTTTGCCTTTTGAGATAAACACAATGATCAGAGTGACACCTAGTATAACTTTGTTCAGACATAAACCTATCAAATTTTAGATATCACTGCCTTGGAGCCCGTTTAAAGCCATACAAGCTCTTCTTCAATCTGCACACTAGTTTCTCCTTCCCTTTTACCACATATCCTTGTGGCTGTTGGATATATATCTCTTCCTCCAAATCCCCATGGAGAAAGATTGTCTTTACATCTAACTACTCAAGATGCAAATCTTCAACTGCTACTAGACTTAAAATAGTTCTGATTGAAGTCATTTTAACAATAGGAGAAAATATTTCATCAAAATCAATACCTCTCTTCTGTGCAAACCTCTTCACCACAAGTCTAGCTTTATACTTTTTTCCACCTCCATCTTCTTCCTTCAGCCTATAAAACCATTTATTATGTAATGTTGTTTTACTTGCAGGTAACCTAACTAAGTCCCAAGTCTGGTTATGTGCTAAGGAGTCCATCTCTTCTTTCATGGCTTTCTCCCACTTCTTCTTGGTTTCTACCTGTACTGCTTCTTCATAACATTCTCGTTCAAGTGTTTGAAGTGCTTGTTGCTGTTGTGGTTGTTGTTCTGGCTGTTGATCATTATGATTTTCGGGCATCATCACTTTTTCTCTCATCTCGTCAAGCATTATCTATTCTTTGTTTTCTTTTTCCTGTTTCTTTTCCTGTAGCTAATCCTTATACAAGACCTTTTCATTTAATATTACATCTCTGCTCCTAATGATTTTGTGATTTTCATAATCATATAAGCCATAACCAAAGTCATGTCCAATAAAGGTACATTTCTTTGATTTTTCCTTAAGCTTTGTTCTATTTTCCTTCTTAATGTGGACAAAGGTTTCACAACTAAAAGTCTTTAAAAATGAGTAGTTTATCTTTTTACCTATCCATGCCTCCTCTGGAATACCACCATCCAAGGAACTTGAAGACCCTTTGTTTATTAGATAAACAATAATGTCTACAACATCTGCCCAAAATTGTAAAGGCAATCAATCTTGCATGCAATGTTATGCACCTTGCACGCTCCATGATTGTCCTGTTCATAACTAGCCTACTTCCATCTTAACACCGGATTTATAAAGCTCGGAGAGCTGCAAACCTTTCCTCAAGTTTTTCACTCAAAAAACCTCAAGTTTTGCACTCAAAAAATAGATTTGCACCTCAAATGATAAGATAGGTCTACACTGATTTATATAGTAAGAGTTAATTAATTTTTTTTTTGTTTTTAATTATAAAAATTAATAATATATAAAAAAATATTTTGAAATTAATATTTAATATGTATATAAAATATATTTTAAAATAAATTAGTTTTCATATTGTTAAAGGTTTAATGTATATTTTCCAATTGAAAAAGAGAAGAATTATTCCTCTAGACTACCGCAGGCTCAATACAGTATATTTAGACATGAAAAATATAACATTTATGACAAATAATAATTATAAGGATATAGGCCAGCCAACGAAAATACAAACATATATAAGAAAAAGAGAAATTTTATTGGTATAGAAACTAGCATAGAAAATTGTAAAAAATAGTTGTTTTAGTTATATAAAAGTTTTGAAATATTTCACTAAGGGTTTTAAGTGAAATTAAATCACTATAAAATAAAAAACTTAAGGAGATGTGATATTGTAATTGCATATAAACTTGAACCTACAACTTAAAAATCAAACATTTAAATTTAAATTATATTACAATAAAAAAATAAAATGTTTTATAAACAATAAAAATGAAAATATTATTTTATAAATATTTTTTATTTGTTAATTAATTTAATTACAATTTCAAAATATAAATAATTTGAAAGTAATTTTATATTAAAAAAATAATTATTATATATATTATAATTTAACCACTTTGACAACACATAACAAAAAGATAGAAAACTATATACTTAAAATGTATTTACATGATCTCCAACTAGGTCATTTACATGTTGGAAGGGGACATCCAAAGTGAGATCATCTTATATTTGGCTTTGACATCTTTGAACACATAGGCATATTCTACAAGTTGTATGACATTTTCTAACCCCGCACACATATATTACATACTAGCATTTTGCACAGATACACACACACAGATATATAGTATATAATTATATAGTATATAGTTGACACACATACACACCAGAATATATATATATTATCCATATGACAAATATGGTACACCCTATATATTAAAATATGACATATTGTAACGATATATATATATACATATATATATATATATATATATAATAGAATAAATAATAACATACTAGCATTTTGTCCAATAATTTATTTAAATATTTATATATCCTCAAAAAGTTATAAACCAACTGACTATTATAGAAATTAAATTAATCATCGAAAAAATTTTAACCTTAAAAAATAATAATATTATATATATATAAGTTTGACACATTGACAATACTTAATAGGAAAATAGAAAATTATCTGCTTAAATATTTACATGATCTCTAACTCATTTACATGTTGGAAGGCTACATCCAACATGAGAGCATCTTCCTAATCACATCCAACTTATCTATCTATTCATTTTAGGTAGGTTACCGATGATGTACTATATTTGGCTCTAACATCTTTGAACACATGGCCATCTAACATCTTTGAACACATGGCCCTCTTCTATTGTAACCATATATATATTACATACTAGCATTTTGCATATATCTGATTATTTAAAAAGGGAATGACTACGAATCATAAGTTTACCAAATCCTAGTTTATTCAATTTCCGTACACAACACCATGACTAACAGACATGGTAGATAATGATAATATAGAAAATAAACCCAGGAACAGTAACCTGGATAATAAAAAAGTAGTCAATATATCCTCTTATGAGCTGAAGAAAGAAGAATTGGAGGTCCTTAACAAAGGTCTTAATTTTGCTTTAGCCCCTAGCAAAATCCCCAATGAAGAAATCATTTGCAACCTAGAAGATGGAATCAAGATGCTCAAGGATGATGACAAAGAGCTAATCAGACAAGAGGTCGCAGTTATCCTAAGAAAAGCCAAGCCCCCCAAAAGAAACCTAAGCCTTGATCAAATTAAAGCCCTAAAAAGTCTTAGAAATAATAACGACATAGTAATTCTAAAGGCGGACAAAGGAGGCACCACTGTCATTATGGATTATGAAGATTACATTAACAAAATGAAAGACCACTTATATAACAGTGGTAGCTACAAAAAGCTAGAGAAAAACCCCATCTCCAAAATCACAAACCTCGTAAAGAAAGCCATTAAAGAAACCAATCTTGATAATAAAATAAAAAAGAGATTGACTCCTAACAGTGAAATCACCCCCGGGATCTATGGAGCCCCTAAAATTCACAAAAAAGAAATCCCCTTAAGACCCATAGTCAACACCATAGGGTCCCCCACTTATGAGTTAGCCAAGTACGTCGCTAGCATTCTATCCCTGCTAGTGGGCAAGACTAGCTCTTACATTAAAGACTCCAATCAATTTGTAAAATACATTAGAAACACCAAACTTGAACCCGGAGATAAAATCGTTAGTTTTGACGTAGTCCAGCTCTTCACCAAAATTCCCCTCGATGAAGCTATTCAGGTAGTTAAAGAAGTAACAGATCCCCAGACCGTAAAATTAGCCGAAATCTGTCTTCGCTCAACCTTCTTCTCCTTCCAGGGTGAAATATTTGAACAAACTTCGGGTGTCGCTATGGGATCGCCTCTCTCACCAATAGTGGCAAACCTTTTCATGGAAAAATTCGAAAGGAAGGCGCTGGATTCATATCCATTAAAACCCAAATCTTGGGTCAGGTTTGTGGATGACACCAGTGTCAATTGGCCTCATGGCGAGAATGAGCTAAGCAAGTTTCTGGACCATCTCAATAGCTTGTCT
>APFE030130596.1:0-10290 GCA_000404065.3 Pinus taeda
CTTCCCCCACCCGTTCCCCCTCTGAGAATAATTATGGTTGATGATTTTAAGCTACATATCTTTAAAGGGATTGGATCAGAGGATCCAAAGTAGTTATGATTATTATGTGAAGCAATCTAGATAACGAAGCAGGTCCATGATGAAAATATGAAGAAATCCTGCTTTTCATGACATTCTGAGATAGACCGTTGACATGGCACATGAAGTATTCAAGCAATCAGATTAGATAATTTGCAGACATTAAAACAACATTGGTAAAAGAATTTAAGAAACTGAAGTCTGAGTCGCAGTGTATCACAGATTTAAAAGAAAACAAACAAAAACCTACTGAGTCTATTTGGGAATTTGATCAAAGATTCAAGATATTATTAGATCAAGTGAGCTTCGAAATAGTTCTACAGCAACATAAAGAATGGTTTATAGTTGTGTTGCTTCCACATATAAAATTTCCTTTGTCGCAACAAAAGATAGAAACTCAAATGAAGCTTTAGAACTTGTGATGAAATTAGAAGCTTCGCCTATAGGGGACACCAATGCAAGTATGATGCAAACATAGAGTCTCCTGGAAAATTTGACTCTGCAGATACAAGATATGAAGAAAAGTAAGGAAGTCAAAGAAGAAGTGTGTACAAAGTGTAAAGAAGATTATAGCGTAGAAACTACTGAGAATTTCATCTTTGAATACATATTGTCCAGATTTGGGTGTCCAAAGATATTGATAATTTGCCAAGGGTCACATTTCTTGAATAAGACCATTGAAGCATCAACTGAGGAATTTCAAGTTTACCTCCAAAAAATCACTCCTTATCATCTTCAGGAAAATGGAACATGGAAGCATTCAATAAAATTTTGGAGAATGCATTGACCAAGGTATGTAATGTAAATAGGGATGATTGGGATCTTAGGATTTCAGCAATATTATGGGCTTATAGGACTACATGCAAAAAGTTGACAGGTCAGATACCCTTTAGGTTGGTTTATGGGCAAGAAATTGTGATGCCTATGGAATACATTGTCCCTAGCCTAAGAATTTTAGCTTTTACAAATATGGCAGACCCCGACACAATGGAAGAAATGATGTCACAATTACTTGCTTTGGAAGAAGACAAGTTTATAATAGGATTTCATCAATAAGTACAAAAATCGAGAGAAAAGGTTTCACATGATAGGCACATTAAGAAAAGGAGGTTTCAAGTAGGAGACCTTTTTCTCCTCTATGACAATAAGTTTGTGAAATTTCCATGGAAATTCAAAACACACTGGTTAGGCCCATATGTTATTAAGTATATTATTGATGGAGGCATAATGCAGTTAGCGAAGTTAAATGGAGAATTAATTCAAGGAAAATTAAATGGAATTAGGTTGAAGTTGTACAGGGATAACCCTGCCCCTACAGCTTCACCCTAAAGAAGAAAGAAGGAATGCCTTAGTGCCACATGCAGCTGAAAGTGGGCACTGAACTATAAACTATGCTACAGAGAGAGCTTCGACGAAGAAATTACGTCGCTACAGTTGGGAATATGTCAAAGTTCGCAGGAATCTGCGATGAAAGGCAAAGGTGCACTACAATAGGGAATGTGTTGAATTTCTTTGATAAAGTAGAAATATGGCCATTAAAAGGGAAAAGACAAGTGCAAAATTGCATTTAAGATGGCAAATTGGTAGAATTTAAGGATAGATATGCATTTAATGACGAAATCTGAACAAAATTGGGACAAAATCAAATCTAATGATGAGGTTTGAAGGCTAGAATTATTATAAATAGCTGACTCCCGCTCAAATTAATAACTTTGCTAAATCAAGAGCTCAAGTGATTAATAGTGCGAAGAAGTTGTAGGAGACTTTGTTGTCTATGTCGTCTGAGCGATCTTGGGAGGAGGTTGTGTGAAATTTTTGTGAGAAGGGATTGTCTGGAGTCACGGAAGCCGCTGATATGTCCATGAAAATAGTTGAAACACACACAATAGCAACACCATCACCACAGAATGGACAAACATCACCAAGGAAGAAGGAAACCAAGGAAGAAAGAACCAAGAAAAAGCAAGACAAGAAGTTTGCCAAACCTGTGAAACCTCACAAGCAACCTGAGCAAGTCAATATTGGTGAAGAAGAAGTGGAGGAAATACAAGTGGAGGAAGGTGGCACAATGTTCATCTCACCTCTGCCCTCATATATCCCACTGAGGGAATCCAAGTGCCAAACTACTAAAGGATTCCAAAGATGCAAAGTATGGGACATTTACACCACTATTTCTGGAAGTTGTGTCGTTTTCAAGAGAGATTTTAGGAAAAAATTTGTAGCTCAAATTTACATATTATGATTTTAATGATTGGAAGAAATACCCTTAGTTCGCACCACACCAGTACTTGAATTAGGTTCACTACCCATAGAGCGGAGTGACGAGATAGGAACCACAAAGGTGGGAAAATGGGTTGGTGCAGTCATGACTACTCAATATGTTGAATGTGCCGCACTTTGGCAGAAGTTCAGCAAACACAACATGTGTGTGACAATTATTGTTACTAATACATGATGGACACCTGTCGATGGGGAATAGAATCCCCATATACCAAATGTTGATCTGGAGGATCACAATATTACCATACCAAGGGTGGAACCTCGTGGAGGAGTTCGTGGGAAAGGATCGGGATCACACTTTGGCAGACAATATGAAGAAGAAGTACGTGTTGATCAAAGGAAAAAGGGGCTATGACATAAACTCGATTGAAAACCAAGCAGTTTGCTTCGCCGCACACATTTTGGCCGAAAAGATAATGAGGAAGTGTCATGCAAATGAAGTTCCTGTGTCGGTGGTGTCTTTAGTCGTGCAATGCACAAATGGAGTCTAGTATAACTGGGTTAGATACTTATGAAAGTAATTCTTGGACGAATGTCGCAAGGTCCCGGAGAAAGGTACATCTTTCCACTATGCCTGGTTAATCTTGATTATTGCTATGTTAGCGTGGAAAGAGTCAAAGGACACATAGTTCCCTTCGGTGCCTTCAGTTGTATGTGAGGCCACAAGGCATGCTTCATTGTGGCATACCACTCAAGAATCACGAGCACAGGAGAATATAATATTTTTCATACTATATCAAATGGATCTACACATGTTAGTAAACTAGCATTTGCACCTTTCACCAAGTTTGCACAAACAATACAACCTTGTGGCGAGGTTCAAGGCAGAATTTCATGTGCACAAAGACACGAAGAAGAAATGTAATTCATTATCATACATGGTCACCGAGGATGATATGGTAGAATTAGTATAGACATGGCCCATAGAATGGATGAATCCGCTAGAGGAAGCAGGAAATAACGTGATCGAAGAAGAAGAGTTGAACACTTCACAACATGGTGAAGCTAGTGGAAAAGACAAGGAACATGAAGCAGAGGAAGAAAAAGAGGAAGAAGAACACCATGAGGAGAACCCTCAAGGAGGCGAGGATACGACTAGGGAGACAAAAAATAAAGAAATAAAGAAAATTGTCGTAGAGAAAAGAAAGATCCAAGGTGAAGCTACCATTAAGAGCAGAAAGAATGATAAGGTGAATAAAACAAAAGAAATCAAACCAATGATTCTCATTGAAGGTGACCTGGATCAAATTGGAGATAAGGTTCAAGAGATAACAATGGAATCCTAGAATAGGGTGGAAGATCACTATGGCGAGCTTATCACAAGTGTGCAACAGAGTATTGTAGAGTTGAAGATTTCAGTGCAAACATCCAGACCACCAACGTAGATAGGCCAAGGACTCCAGCCAAAAATATTGATAGAAACAACATTTGGGATGAGGATAATGTAGATACATGCTAGAGCTCTACAGTTCGAGTTCGCTGAAGCCAAGTAGCAGGAAAAATGTTGAGACCATGTCAATATGAACATGGCAGCACTGCCCATTCCGGTATTGCATGAATTACACCAGGGGATCGAAAATGAGCTAAAGGAGTGAGAACAACACACCTCACAATTAAATATTCACGTAGAACAATAGCACGTTAGATTGAAGAAAGAAGTCGATCAGGCCATCAAGGGCAAGGAACAGGCAAAGCTACAACAATAGAAACTGAAAGAGGTGGATTTCACTGCAGGAAGATCTAAATGTTTAGAAATTGCAGGAGGAAATGCAGCAAAAGTAGCATCAATTGGAGGACAGTTGGGCAACTGCGAAGACTTTTCCAATCTCGGAGAGGCGTGCAAAAATTAATGTCAAAGGAGCTACAAAATAAAATTGAAGAGTTGAAAAAGGAGGCTAAAATTTTTATAGAAAAGACTCAGCCTTGGCAGGATGAGGCCCTCCAACTGTCATAGGCAGTGGATGAGAAGCTTCATCAACTTCGACAAAGGGAAGCATAATTGACAAAGAAGGCTGCAAAACATGTCACAGAAGCATTATTAGAAGAAGTGCACAACGAGGAAAAGAAACTAGCAGAGATTCTACAACAATTAAACAAGAGATATAACAACATTACAGACAAGATCAGAGGCAAAGCAACTGAGTGACTTGGGACGAGTCACATGTGAGTGTTGGGGGCTTGTTGGGCACAACCCAACTTTTTCAGATTTTGGGCAAGGAATCTGAATTTTGTGGGTGCACAGTAGAAAGGATGTTGCGGAGTGCAAAGTGGACTGTGTAGCAGAGCAACGAAGCACAATGAGAACCACAAAACAAACTCACCGCTCATAATAGGGGCTTCGCGATGAAGCCCCTCCATTTTTGTAAAATCATACATCATTGTAAAAGTTGAATGGTTTTGGACCATAGTTTCTTGAATTTTGGAAACCATGGTATTAGGTCCATGGTAATGTAGTGATGTAATCCCTTAATGTAATAGTATATATAGGAATGAATAATAAAGAAGGAAGGTATGAGGAATTGGATCTAGATTTATGTTTATGGTTGTATCTTTGTGATCTGTACTTTCTAGAAAGGGGCGAGGCTCCACAGATAAGTGTGTCGAGGCCTTGGTCTGCAACTTAGTGCGTAGACAACCTACAACTGTTTGTGCAAGTGAAGAACTATTTGTTGTACCAAATTCTCTATTATAGGAAACAACTTTTGTGGACGTAGTCCCACATTGAGATGAACCATGGTAAAATATGTGTCTTCATGTGTTGATTTTCTTATTATCTACACTTTATTTCAGTATTGTGAAGTTTATGGATGGTTATGGTATGTTTAAGTAATGAATGTAATTCTACGAAGTAATATATAAGGGCAAAGTAGTTCATGAATGCAAAGTAGTTTATAAGTGTTAAAGCATAAGAAAATACAAAATTTCCACAATGTAATATCCCTCAAGGTTGTGGAAACTTGGTTCTACAACCTCCCATAGTCACTTCGGGTGAGACTACGATCTGCTTGCAGTTCGCTGCCGAAAGGGCCAGTGATTGATGGTTTTGTTGGTGCGCAGTAAAGAATTGAACCTAGGTCAGACCAACCTAAGCCACCAAGGTGATTAATTATTAGATTGAATCTACCCTCATTATATTATCATCTGATCATTCTTATGGAAACCTAAAAGGTTCTCTGTAAAACCCTAACCTAAGGGTATGTCAATATTGATTATGAAACCCTAGTCTACTTAAGATTATTATTGAAATCTATAAAACCTATTCATTTTTATGTTTAGGGATTTGGTGTTGCTATGATAGATACCCTAGTTCTTTAGGGTTTTTTTCTAATGTCTCAGTTATGTATTGAAACCCTAGATATTTAGGGTTTAGTAAATTAGGTTTTATAAGCAGGACCCTTGTATTAGCTAAAATGAGGTCCTAGGAATGAAACCCTAGGTGTATATCTATCTATATGATTGAAACCCTAGTCTGAATGAAATTGTTAACTTCGATGTATTGATGTTTGTTTCTTGAGCTTACCTAGTAGACATTGATGTGAAATGCATCCTAGATATGTATATGTGAGTATGTTATCCTAATTGTTAATGTTCATAGTTTGTGAAACTTAGGGTCTATAAAGATCTAGTAGAAATTTATATTCTAGGATATGATATTGTTTTAATATGATTTAGTTTAGGGTTTTCAATGAACCCTAGTAAAATTATGTTATGTAAAAGCATATTGTTGAAACCTTAGATAGTACTATGCTTGGATTTTTCTTGAATCATTAATATCTAAGGCTTTGTGTCTCAAAGATGGAACCTGGGGTTTACATTAAGTCATGGTAGAATTTTTCATATATCTCTAAAAGTAATATTGAGGCCCTAGATCTAATGATACTAATATATTGGTTGAGTTTTTCGAAGTCTTGATGATGAATTCTAGGGTTTATGACTAAACCCCAGCAAGAAGGTGATGTCTAGCATGTAAAAAGATCTATCTCATTAACCTAACGAGGTTTAGTTGTTTAATGTCCAAAATTTAATGCTTCCATTATAACATTGACATGATTTTGATATAGCTAACTTCATGCTTTTGTATATTTGTTTTTGGTTGTACTTGCTATTAAAGTTTTGTAGATACATAATCTTTGAGATAATAAAGATGTTCGAATTTGTTAGAAAATTAGAAAGGCAGAAAGATGTTCTTATATATATAATTACTTGTGATTATTTTATCTTTATGTTCTTCTTTTATCTTTTAGTTCACCAAGAATTTACCAAAACAATAACACAAGGACAACAAATGTTGGTAGATAACTAGGGAAAAATCCCTATCTAGGGGAAAACCCAGTGAACAATAATTCCTTCAATAATTTCTCGAGATAATCCAAGAATCTAGACCTAGAAAAAGATTCCCTCCACACCAAGTTAACCCTCAATCCTTCTTGGAGATGAAACCCTTGACAAGCAAATTCAACTTGGCAACATCAACAACAACTTCGACCTAGCAGCGGAGTTGAAAAAATTTGGAGAACTTTGATCTCCCTTGATACACCTCAGAATAGAGTGAGAGTTTTCCCAAAATTCGATCTTGTGGTCTTCTATCTTCCTCTAGAAACTCACACTCCTTTCTAGTGCCTTTTCTAGCCCTTCACCAAATTCGCACTTTTCCATCTTCTAGCTTTAGAGATTGAACTATGTGAGAGAGAATGATATACTCCAAATGAATTCGAATTGCCTTGTATTTATAGACTTCTAGGGAGGTTGAGTTACTTGTCCTGAGGCCGACTTGGTGTGGAGGAGACTAATTTCATTTTTTCCTAAAAAATAATTGTTTTTACAATATTTGAAAGCCCAAGAAGGGGGTCCTTTAATATACAATGACTATAATGACTCAGAATAAATCCTGGAAGTCCTCAATGGGGACTTGGAACTAAAACATGATGACCCAAGCATGAAACCCATTCTTTAATAAGTGATAGAAATAAAAATAAAAATATTTTCTTCATTACTTTTATAAGTATATTTCAAATACATTTATGAAGATTGAACCTAGTTACAAATTTCAACACTCTTAAATAGGGAGGTATTCATCAATATACGTACAAGGAAGATCTCAGAATGCATGAACCATGAAGAATTTTAGGCACCATAATTCCAGGTACTAGATTCTTGACCAGGGAAATCTATCCAAGGTCCTCCAATAGTTTAGGCACCATAATTCCATGGACTAGATTATTGACTAGGGAAATCTATCCAAGTGGGACTAAGATGGACTAAAGCTTTCAGCCTCTCTAGGTACCATCAAGCTTACGTACTAACCTCAAATCTAGGTGTGTATCCGAGGTCAGAGCTCCATGACAAATGCCACCCTCCCTACCTTTGGAACTAGACATTAACACAAAGTGTCGGTCGGATGTCCTCCTAGGAAATGTCTTACACACAAAGCCTCGACTTCCCAATTATTCTGATCAGTAACAAATCCTCCCCAATTAAACAGATTAGCAACAAATCGCTCCAATCAATTTGATTGATAACACTTAAGCATGTGAAAACATTCTATCAAAATTCGAGAGATTTACCTATACAAACACAACCCCAATCAATAACAAACTTTCAAATGTACATAAATATAAATTTTTTGGATCAAACAACTTGATGTTTCTTCTCAAATTTTGATAGTAAGACTTAGAGCTTTCCCAATGAATCTTGATAGAAGATTCCTCAATTATACAACTTCCCTTACTACTTCTCATGCATCAACATATTCCACAAATCAATTTGGATTTTCTTATCTCAACAACCCTTCAAAATACATTCTTCAGTTTCATCTATCAAGGTGTCCATCATGACATGATATGACCTCCCTCTCAACTAGGGAGATTCCTTTCATCCAATCTCCCTCTCAATTTAGGGAGATTTATTTCATTCAAGCTCCTTCTTAACCTAGGGATATTTCATCCAGGCTCCCTCTTAACTTGGGGAGTTCTACTTCTTTCTACAACATTGGAGAATCCTTCATGGATTTTTCTTATCAGAGTTATCATGATCATCATCATTCACATCATGCTTATCACTAACATCTTCACCATCTTGAATATTACGTACTTGCACAACTTATATAGTAAGTACAACCGAATCTATAGAAGCATGAATTTAATCATATCAAAATGATATAATGGAAGCATTCAACTTTAGATATAAAAATACTCAAACTTAGTTATACACTAGAGACACATACACTTCAACTTCTTGCTAAGGTTTTTGTTATAAACCCTAGACTACCTCATCAATACTTTGAGCATTTCATAAAAACTTTCATCACATCTAGGGTTTCAATGTTTCTTCCAGAGGTGTGGCATACCCTACTACATCATATTACAAACCCTAGAAACAATTTCAAACAAATATAGATCTATAATGTATCTAAAAACTTTCAAAATTCATTTCTTAGACTTCCTATTAAGGTTTCATACAAACCCTATATTTCATACATGATATTCAACAATCAAAGCTCAACTCAAAATAACAACATGACTAGCTTCCACTAGGGTTTGTTGCAAGCCCTAGATTTTATCAAACAATCATCAATCATAACTAAAGCTCAAATTTCAACAATCTTCCACAAATCTCAAATTATCACATAGCCATCATATATCATAGATTTGTACTTCTACTAAGTTTTTTTTACAAACCCCTAGAATTTACATACAATCACCCTATAGAATCAAACTTCAACTAGGGCTTAGTTCCAAACCCTAGAACTCATGACCATCAACAAATAGATCAACTTATACATCTAGGATTCCATCATCATGCACAAGCATGTCATAACATGTGTTAGTCAAACCCAACTACACAAATATCAGTAAGCGTTAAACATATAGCAAACTTGATTAGACTAGGGTTTGATTGGAAAAACACACACTTCCCAAGGAAATCATTTCTAGGAAATTATAAGGGACATGTGTTGAAAAATGTGCAACAAGAAATGTTAAATTTAGAATGTGCTAAAAAGAACATGTCTAAAAACAGCAGTTTAGCCAGTGAGATCATTGGCCACCTTGGGTGAGAGGTGAAACTACTAAAAATAGAATCTTCTAAAAATAGCATTTCTGGCTCCTTTCCTATTTTTAGTAGTCCCTGGTCTAACTATAGGAAGTAAAAATGAATTTAGTCTTAACAACAATTTAAAATATTAATTAATTAATCTCCATGAGTTAATTAATTATGGAAAATTAAACTTGAAGTGTTTGTGAGATCATGCAATTATTTTCTCCCTTGATTTAGGAATTTATCCTTGATTAAAGGAGATAAGGTTCAGTTCTATAATGAGAGGAACAATTGACTTAGTTTTACTTAATCAAGTCCAGTTAGATTAATTTAACAAGTTGTTAAATTAATAAAATATAGTTTGTTAATGCTTGCATGCATGTGACAACTATTATTTTAGATAACTGAGAATTCACTCATGGATAATTGTTGCATGTCAGTTTTGACAAAGACCCAGTTGAGATCAGATGAGGGCAGTTTACTATCAGAGCTAGGATATTTCTAGTAAGTATTCCTTGCATGAGGAAGAAATCTATTTTCTTCTATGACTACATAGGTGGACCTGAGGTGACAACAGGTATGATTAGGCCAATTTTCAGCCTATATAATGAGGCCTATGTAGTCCATGATTTTCATCTTCTGATTCAAGATCATCAGGATCATTTGATTACAGAGGGAGCAGGATAGTTATTGAGCTGATTGTTTTTGTATGTTGTTGAGGATCTACACTTGATTGATAATACAGCGTTGGGGTCTTATGTTGGTGCTTCTTGGTCTAGTGTAGAGTTAGGTAAAGTTTGTTTCTTTACTATGTACTTTTGTAACTTACAATCTGACGGTCACGATATGTAGTGATCCGACGATTCATTCTCTCCTCGGTATTACCGACACTTGATC
>APFE030130599.1:1649-16884 GCA_000404065.3 Pinus taeda
AGAAAAAAAAAGAAAAAAAAAAGAGACAATTGCGGGGGTCCAAATGGGATAGGTGGGTGGCCACCAACATCCACATGGATCAACAAAGCTTCTAAAGAAAGAACAACAGGGCGTAATTGCACAATTATGTTCACTAGAGGTTCCCACATCGAAGTCATCTATTTCTCCAAATCTCCAAAATGTTTTGGATAATCATTCCAAGGTATTTGAAACTCCCAAAAGCCTACCACTTATTTGTGATCATGATCATGATATTCATTTAATTCTAGGAAATGTTCCCCCAAACATCAAGCCTTACAGATCTCCACATGCCCAAAAGAGTGAAATTCAACGTATGGTTGCATAAATGCTAGAGGTTGGTATAATTCAACCTGGTCAAAGTTCTTTCTCTACTCTAGTGGTATTGGTACATAAGAAGGATGGATCATGGTGCATGTGTCCGGCTTATAGGGAGCTCAAAAAGCTTACTATTAATGATACATTTCCCATTGCCGTCGTTGATGAATTACTGGATGAATTACATGGAGCAATTTACTTCACCAAGCTGGATCTTCATTCATGATATCATCAAATCAGAATGAAGACTGAAGACATTTCCAAAAACAATATTTAGAACTCATGAGGGTCATTATGAATTTTTGGTCATGCCTTTTGGCCTTACCAATGCATCTTCTACATTTCAAGGTTTGATGAATTCCATTTTCAAACCATTCCTTAGAAAGTTTGTGTTAGTATTTTTTGATGATATACTAATCTACAACAAGTCTTGGATGGATCATGTTCAACATGTCGACAGGGTGCTCAAACTATTGGAGGAGAAACAATTATATGCACAAAGCTCCAAATATTTCTTTGGAGTACAAGAGGTGGATTTAGGTACTCAGTTAGCTCATAGCTCATCTTATCATCCTCAATCTGATGGGCAAACTAAGATAGTGAATAAATGTTTGGAAGGATATCTTTGTTGCTTTGTATCTGATAAACAAACACAATGGGTCAAGTGGTTGCCTCTGGCTGAATGCTGATATAACACCTCCTTCCATACTGCAACAAAAATGACCCCATTTATGGCACTTAATGGATATCATCCATCGTCTATCACATAATCTTTAAAATAAAATTCTAAGGTTCAAGTAGTGGAAAATCACATCGAGCATCAACGACAAGTTCTCAAACTCTTAAAGGATAACCTCACTTTGGCACATAATAGAATGAAACAACAGGCAAATCAACATTGCAGTGAAAGAAGTTTTGATGTAGGTGACTGGGTATTTCTACGACTACAACCATACAAATAAATGTCCCTTAAGCAAGCTAAGAAGGATAATAAAGTATCACCAAAGTATTATGGTCCGTAGAAGGTTTTACAAAAAATTGGTACTATGGAATACAAATTGGAGCTTCCTGCATCTTCCCGCGTGCACCCAGTTTTCCATGTTTCATGCTTAAAGAAGGTTATAGGTGAGAAGATCCTAGTTCAAGCAATATTGCCAAAACTTGACGAGGAAGAAAAAATCATATTGGAACCAGAAACAGTCACAAAAACAAGAAATCGACAGCTCTGGAATCGATCAATTTTAGAATATCTCATCAAGTGGAAGAACTTACCCGTTGAAGATTCCACATGGGAGGATGAGAATTTTATACAGAAGCATCCATAACTACTCAAGTGTTGAGGACAACACTTTTTGAAGGAGAGGGGTATGTTAGGTCCCTATACTAATAGTGTAACCCCTAATTGTTATTAATGCAACCCCCTTATTGTATTATTGTGCCCGTATACTCCCCATGTTATTATTATGTCCCATAGAAGTCCACTATTGTTATTGTTGTGCCCCTACAATATTATTGTTACGTAGGCTTTGATTGTATTGGGACCCCTTAGACTCCTATATATAGAAAGGAGGTCTTGTCATTTGTATCATCCAAGAATTGTTCATTTGTGTAATGTAAAGGAGGTTGCCCCCTCGAAGAGGATGATTTTTAAGTCGTTGATCTATATTTTCTATCATTTTGTGAGTTGGTTTCATAACACCTTTTAACACACAAAAAACCAATACACATAAGTAACATTAAACATTCAAGTATCAATACAAAGCATAAATGGAAATACATCCATCGATTGGTTTATATTAGCATTAAGGAAACAGGTGCTATGCGTTGAGTGCAATCAACAGACCAATAGGCTCACCAACCTTTCAAAGGCATGCCAAATACAAATGGAAACATGATTCATATCACAAATTTTAGGCACACAACCATGCAAGAACAATACAATAAGGTTGCTCTGCAACTATCTACTCTAATAGACCTGCCTGTAAACTCTGGACACACATACATTATACAAACATTACACAGACATTGTATGGCCACAACAAAATCTACAACTTCGCTTTCTCCTTTGCCCAACGTCCAACATCTAACAACCAACCACGTTCTGTCCTCAACGACCCGCTTTATCCTCGCCCGGAGGCTCCTTAAACCTTCTCAACCCTTTGCCTGATTGCCCCAACATCCTGGAAACTGTTAAGATATTTCCTGATCCATCCTTGAGCTGACCCATGCGTATTACTGGTCCTTCAAAATAGCTTCCCGCTACACTGCTCCACTTCGACCCTTCTCTTCCTCCTGCAAAATATCTCCAACCTCCAATCTGCCATGACATCCTCGACCAACTTCATCCTTATGCAAAATCCTAAATGCCAATATTCCCTTGTATGCGCCTCCCTTCCTCGGGCGCCACTACCATCTCTCTGCGCGACATCCACCTGCGTTGTGCTATGCTTCTTGCGTTGTGATCCACTCATACGTCCCACACTCCTCATCCCTGTTGCGCGACCCTATACTTCAAAAATTAAACAATTTTTTTTTTTGGGTCCCAACATCCCATAAGACATGATAATATCAAACGAACCAAGATGCAAAAGACCAATGCAACCAATGAAATACATGGGAGCCCAAAACTAAGGGAATTGAGTCACTAGATCCAAAGCCAACAACTAGAATAATAAGGAGGAGAAAATAATTGAAGGAATGAAAATGCAGAGAGTAATACTAGAAACCAAAGCATACCATGTAGCGTGAACCTCGCAGAGGCATCATACAAACCCTAGCTTCATAAATCCCGTGCCTACGAAATTTGATGAGGGTCGAGGACTCATAATTTCATTGTGGCATGCCATCATTTACCAACATGTGCAAATATGACGCAACAAGGTTGGAAACAACATCTAAATCAAGTGTACTAGACCCATGAATATTGCACGTATACCACAAACTGCCATTATGACACATGATTTTGATCTGCCACCACCCTAGAATGTATACCACAAACTACCATTATGACACATGATTCTGGTCTGCCACCACCCTAACAACCAAATGTAACTCCTTACCTATCTTATTGCCATAGTAACAGTGAAGTCAAGAAAGGAAGGGGCTAGTGGATCCATAATATTCACTATTATAAACCCAACTCAAAGAAATTCTCACATCCTTTGTACCCAAGTTTGAAAAATATATCAAAACCTACCCATCATCATAAGGAAATCTTTATTGTTATAATAATTTTTGTTTTAATTAACCACACTTGTTGAATCCCCATGATAAACCACACTTGATTCGAAACGGGTGGCCAAAAAAATAATAAACCACACTTCATTAGAAACGCGTGGCCAAAAATTTCTCGTATATGATTTCTGCGAAAAATTTTACTACTTTTATATTTTTAAATTAATATGTGATTTCTGCGAAAATTTTTACTTTTATATTTTTAAATTAATAGCTCACAGTGGCATTATGATTAAACCACAACTCAACCGACTTCGACTTTAGTAGGCCCTCCTAGCGTTTCCTTATCTCTTTGACAATACTTGGTATAAAAAACAATGGAAAAGGAAAAATGATGGGAATATCATAGTAGAATCACATCTTTTCTGCTGTGTATCAATACGATAGCGTCAGGCCAACTTAGGGTTCAGGGTTTAGCACTGCATAGATGGGTTCAATGGAGGCGGACAAGCAGCGGCTGGAGGAAGCGTTTACACTTCTGGATGCCCAAAGAGGCGTTCTAGAGAAATGCACTCTTCAATGGAAGGAACTCACAGACCACTACGCCTCACTGGAGGAATCGCTCCAGAAGAAATTCGAAGAACTCGCAGAGAAGGAAAAAAATCTGGAGCTCAAAACCAAAGAAACGGAAGAATTGCTGGACAAAAGAGAGCAATCGATCGAATCCAACGAAGAAACCTATCTCGCCCGCTTAGAAGAGCAGAAGAACGCCGCCCTCGCGGCCATTGAAAGTGGAAAGAGTGAAAATAGTCTCAAGTTCCTCTGCGAGAAAATGGACGCCGAGGGTCTCTGGAGATTCATCGTGGAACGCAGAAAAGACGTTACAGCACTCAGGGCCGAGCTGCCGTCAGCTCTGGAGAGTGCAATTGATCCCGCTCGGCTGGTTTTACAGGCTCTCGAGGGTTTTTATGACAAGGGTACTGGGAAAACGGAGAAGAAGGATTCGGGTCTCGGGGACCAGAGACGGGCCTGTTCTTTGTTGCTGGAATCGCTTCTTCCCCTCCTGGCAGACCCTACAATGGGAGCCGAGCGGCCCGTTGTGTCTCCTAGTACGAAGGAACAGGCGAGGGTTATTGGCAATGAGTGGAAGTCGAGGATCGATGTTGATGCGGATCCCGCCAATGCAGCCAAGCCCTTGGAGGTCCAGGCATTCTTGCAGCTAGTAGCTACTTTCGGCATTGCGGCTGAGTTTCCGAAAGATGATCTCTGCAAGCTTGTTCTTGCGGTATCATGGCGCAGGCAGATTCCGAAGCTCTGTGGTGCTCTCGGGCTTACAGAGAAAATGCCAGGTTTGTTTCTGTTAAACCCTATCTGTTGTTTATTACGAATTGTTTTTTTTAAACTTTAATCTGCCCACCATAAAACTCATGCGTACTCTTTTTTTCTCCATTTATATTTTCATCATTTGTCCATATCTGGTTTAAAAATCCTGGTATAAAATAATAATAGTACATTTTCAATGGGCAATTTTTCACTGGTGAGGTCAATGGATGGTCCATTCGTCCGGCTGCCTGCGCAACTTGAATGTTGCCTCACCAATGGATGCTCCATTCTCCCGGCCGTCTGCCTAATGTGCAAGCTCAAATATGTAAGGTTAGGTGCAATTCCCAGATAATTTACTATGATAGTTGACTTGCTTTTTCTGGTCATTCGTTGGATGAGGTGAAATAGTCACCCTTCCACTTGTAATCCCGTTGCCTTGCCTTCTCTGGTTATTCGTTGGATGAGATGCGATTAATTGCGATTCCCAGATGATTGTCTATGAATAAAAAGCATAATAAACTATTTTGTGGTTATCTGCTGGATATTTTAATAAAATTATGTTATCTCATCACTGGTGGAGGCATGTTTCTATGAGGGCTTCCAAATCAATAGTTGTAAAATTACTAAAGAAAGTGAATATGGAGCATCAAGAAGAATAGAAACCGCAAGAATGTCCAAATCAATGCAATGATGTTTTGACATTTTTTTTAATGTTTCAAGAGATATATTACCTGTCTGGGCCGCACCAAAAAGAGCAGATTTCTTTTTGGCTTACGTGCTTGATGCAGGGGGTGCTATTTTGCCAAATCTCCCCAGTGCTTGCACTCAATGTCTCTTCCCATTAAATGTCATGCCAGGCAGGTGAGAAGGACCACAGTGGGAATGTAACCATGGTAGTTGCTGATTAATCAGTGTCATTCTCGCTCAAAAAATAATTATTATCGATATTATTCACCATTCTCACGAAGTGAACAAGTGTCCCCCTGTGCTGAATTCAAAGGCGAGATTTTTTACTGAATTAACAAAGGCTCGGATATTGCATTTGCCAACCTATCATTTCTTCTTTTTGGTTGGCAAATAGCCCTTTGTTAAGATATCACGATCAAGAGGGTATGTATTCTGTCAAAATCTTCCCGGTCTTCCACCGGGCTTTTGCCTCTTCATTGGCCACGTGAACATGGAAACATGTGGCAAGGGAGATGAACTTGTGTCTCTATAAAGAAGACTCCCTTGATTTAACTCTTGACCACAACCTTCTTGACTTGACCATACCATACAGAGAGGATGAATACTAGTGTTAATTCATTGTACATTGCTAAATGCTTTAATATACTTTTTAGTGATTATTTTGAAATGATATTTATCTTTCTATCATGCAGATATTGTAGAGGAATTAATCAACAAGGGAAAACAAGTTGAGGCTGTGTATTTTGCACATGCGGCAGGACTCTTTGAAAAGTTTCCTCCGGTGCCTTTACTCAAGGCATATCTGAAGAATTCAAAGAAAGCTACACTGGCAACATTGAAAAGTGGAAATAATTCTGCTGCTGTGGTATTTATTTTTCATTGGCACTTATCTTCTATAACTGTATCTAATGAGCAATCATTTGGAAGTGGTTTCTTAATATTTCCTTTTGCTTATGCAGAATGAAGCAAACACAAAAGAACTCACTGCGCTGAAAACTGTTATTAAGTGCATTGAAGAACACAATCTTGAATCACTCTTTCCTACTAATAACCTCCAAAACCGTGTGGCTGATCTAGAGAAAAAAAGAGCAGAAAGGAAAAAATCTGGTGGTCCTTCAAAGTCCCAGAATAAGCGTTCTCGATCAAATGCTGGGGGCTCTGGAGCACACATGCCTCCAGCTAAAGCGGGAAAGGCTCCTAATGCTTATGGTTCATCTAATATTTCTGACAGGAGTTTCTATCGACCTTCAGATATGGTTCAATATCCTGTTGGTGCAGTTGCTTCATACAATTTACCTGGCCAAAGCAATTACGATAGGTCGAGCCAAGCCATCTATGGTTCATCCTATGGCGGTGGAAGCAGAAGCCCAGCAACTCTATCAAAAGGTTATGCATATCCAAATCAATCAGATGATATAGGGGCATCTCTGAGAGGTTCTGGGTCTTACAATACCTCTGCAAACTACAACAGCTATCACTTTGGCAGTGGTGTGCCCCCTCCTGGTTATCAGTCTTCATACATGCAATAATTGTACTTCTGTTTGTTAAAAGTATTTTCATGGTTCTTCAGGATTTGTGAACGTAATTTCCTGAATGGAATGGAAGTAGTGCTGTAGACATGAATCGCTGTTTAGAAAACAAGAGAATGGCCTGAGATGACCGTTGTCGTTACAAGATTTTGATGGTTGTATTTTTGGCTGGGGTGGAATTCTGACTTTTCTAACATCCATCTCCTGGGTATAATTATAACTCAACGATACACTAGATTTACAACTTACAGTAGTCTTACACATTTGCCGTGAAAACACTTTGAACTTATCGTTGGACATGTGATTACTTTTTCTGGCATCATTTTCTGAAAATTGACGTTTTAGATATTTGGTTTGCAAGTTGCAAATTTACAGATGTGCGTTGAATATTCCTACGATGATGGTTTTATTTGGTTATGATGATCTCTAGGTCAGACAACTTGAACTGGTCTGAAATTGCAAATTCATAATTGCTAATTTTGTTGTAGTGCAGTTTCTGTCATCCTCTTCATTTTCGAGTGCCTGATATCCTCAGTAGTGTCATGTTTTACAATTTGACTTTGCTGTAAAATGACAAATGTTTTTTTTGCTTCCCTTGGACATATGACCTTATATGGAATGTCTGAGAACTAGGATCTTTCGGTGCGGTTCTCAAGTTGTAAGGCAACACATTCCGAGTCTCAACCTGTTAGCTGCCAGTTTTTAAAGTATGACACGTTGTAGTTATGTTTTTAATGTTTAACAATTTAGTTTGATTCTACCTGTAAGTTGCTGTGTTATATACCTGTGGAGATCAATTTACCATTCAAAATGCTAGTTCCAATTTCCAACGTCTTTAAATTTACGTGCTTTTTGATTGTAGTTTTTTCATATAGAACTGGAAGGATTTTTTTTTCTATTTAATGCAACTTCGAGGCAGTGGACGTCCATTACCATAGGAATTCTCTGCACAATTCATCTTATGCCCGACCACTACGCCTTTTATCAATTCCCGAAATTCCACAAGGAGCTATTAATGATGGGATCTCGGAGCCTATAAAGCTTATCTAAATTATTTTGATTAAACCTTTGAAAGTTACACGTTTCTCATGATAAGTCTTGTATTATTCTAGTTCCTACCTTGTCGTGATAAGTCTTGTATTATTCTAGTTCCTACCTCCAAATGAATATAGATTCATCTGTAATGTATCGTAGATTACAGTATTTTTTTGAGAGGCCATTTAGACTTCCTTCGAATAGTTTCATTTCAAGGTTGAGCATTGCCTCTTTAAGGCCCAATTTATTTAATTTCAATAACTGTGGAAGGTTAATCAGGATTCGAATTGAGATGAATAACATTATTACTCGGAGTTTTAACTATTCAAATTATCCCCAACAGAGTTCTATAAAGTTCTTTATCAATATAATACATTTCTTTATCAACTGTATGCATTTTAGTTTAGTCTACAAAAGTGGACATAATACATCAACATGGAGAATTTACCCTCAAACAACTGAATTGCATTGAAGGAACTTGCTCATGAAAGTGCTCTTCAGAGATTCTTGTTTGATTCACAAGAATGTTTGAAGCTTATGCTACTGACTCGGTGAAGATGATTACTCTAGCAGGAAAGAATATATTAATTAAACAATTCGTTTGAAGCTTATGCTATTGACTCGGTGAAGATGATGTACTCTAGCAGGAAAGAAAATATTAATTAAACGATTCCTCATTAATTAAAATAATTTCTTTATTATTAAATATTTATATATTTTAAGTTATGTAATTTTTCATTTTTAAAAGAATGATCGTTGACCCTGAAACATGACTTAATATTTATTGAAGAGTTAATCAATAGAAAATTTTTGAAGAGTTAACCAATAGAAAGTTTTGATCGTGTTATGGTTTGTTTTTTTTTTTGAAAACAATAATGAGTATTTATGTAAAAGTTTGCCAGCTCAAATCGTAAATCAAGGGGACTGGAAGAAGGGGTTGAGTAGAGACCGCATCAGTCTAGAGGGAGATGCTACCCATACGGGCACAGAAAACACCCTTGATCACGATACAGTGGAGGCAGGCAAACAACCTCCACGACCTGGATGTTCCAAACAAAACAGCAATCTTCTCAAGGTACCGCAACAATAAAAGAGAGCCATTCAACTTAATTCGCTAGCAGGCAACTACGGCTCACTGTGAAAGACAGCGAAAAATAAGCTTTCTATCCAACCACGCAGGTCAGAAGGGTTGAATGATCGATACTTGAATTACCCTGCCACCACAGATCCATTTGAAGGTCGGGGATCATGATGTGACACTGGAGATGTATGCTCAACAGAGGGTCAGGGCTCGTTCCTGCAAATCTCTGAACTGCAATCCAAGGAGCTACCTTGGAATGTAACATTGGTGAAATATATTTGCTATACATGCCAGGACCCACAGTATTAGCTGAAGATTCAGATTTTGTTTGCTTCCTGAATTTAATATTTGATATAGTCATAGTAGAAGAAAAAGATGTGATGGATCAGAGACCTACCCTTCCATTGATTACTATTTGTCCTGCTCGCATTTGACACGCCCGATTGGCCAGTTTATCAGCTACTTCATTCTGAGGAGTGAAACACATTGTAGAATTCTCTCTTTTGGATATGATATAGGAGACTTCTGATTCTATTCATTAAGCACCCAAGGTGCTTCTCCCGAGGCATAGAATTTTTGTTTAGGTGTTGAATAATAATGAGAGTATAATTAAATTGTAGAATTCTCTCTTTTGGATATGATACAGGACACTTCAGATTCTATTTATTAAGCTCGTCAGATTCTTGTCTCGAGGAATATAATTTTTGTTTAGGTATTCAATAATTATGAGAGAATAGAATTAATCCATGAAGCAATCTATGTAATTCCGCATGGTTATTTGTCATTGGTCTGAGACCCAAGTATAATACTTTTCCAAGTTCTCTCCAAGGCTATACAAGACCCTGCCTGCTCATGTCATGTCATGTCATGCCATGCCATTCCATTCCATTCCATTCCTTTCCTTTCGTGGATTGTTTTTTAGGCTCCTTCAAACTGAAGTATTTAACTGTTTTCTTGTTCCTTCCATTCCTTCAGAACCTGGCCCGTTAGTCTGAGTTTTCAACTTATGCCTCTTCCAAACTCTGCTCCTTACCTTCCAAACTCTGCTCCCATGGTCAAAGCTTTCGTGGCAGTCATTCGAGGAGATTGCTGAAGATTTTTAAAGATGGCATGATTCTTGGAGAACCAAATATTCCAGCGGATGAATTTGGGCATAGTTTCCCACAACTATTTGAATCTTGAATCTGGATTGGGCAGAGAACTTCCCATTATTGTGCTTAGAGGTGCTCTACAGCACAATGTAAGGAGTGACGTGTAGGCTTAGAGGTGCTCCACAGCTCAATGTATTGATGTGCAAAATTTAACATAAATATTTAATATTCATACGTTGGCTTAATAAATGATATGGAACATTTAACATAAATATTTAATATTCATACGTTGGCTTAATAAATGATATGTAACATTTAACATAAATATTTAATATTTCATACGTTGGCTTAATAAAAAAATAAGAAGAGTTTAAAAGTAATATAGAGTTAAGTATGGTAGAGATGTATAGTAAACATTTAAATTTTGGTTTAATTAATAATAAAATGTTGAAAGTAATAAAAATAATAAAATTCAACCTGTTATATTGTAATTTTGTTTTGCTCCGGGAAAAACTGCATAAATAATTTTAAATTATATTGTTCAGTGCCAATTAATAATAGTTGATAGATAAATTATCGTATAGTTTTGCTTTGAAAACAACTAAATACGACATAAATAATAGTTGGAAGTAAGTCATGCATTAATATCTAAAAATCATGCATGAATGTTGCAAACATATCTATAAATTATGGCATAAAATGGAGATAGGAGAGAGGGAGATATGGAGTTGGAAGGGAAGTGGGAGAGTGAAGAACAAAGGCATAGAGAGAGAGTGACAAGGGAAAGATGGAAAGAGAAGAAGAGTGAAGACAGAGCAATGGAGAGAGAGGAGAGGGAGGGAGAGAAAGGAAAGAGAGACATAGAGACGGAGGTGGTTGATAGGTGAAGAGAGAAAAGGAGACAGTGATAGAGTTGGAGGGTAGAGAGAGAAAGTGGGGAAAAGCCATGTGTTTAAAAACTAGAATCTATCAAGTGCCAAGAAGGATCAAATCTCTTTTCCTAGAGATTGAAGTGTTCCAAGAATATTTTGGAGATTTATTAGAGTTTGAGAAGCCATTAGTTTAGGTTGAGCAATAGATCCTTGACAACAAGTTTCTCTGATGGTTGCTTTAAATCCCATGGAACAATTTCTTTTAGTGGCTTTGAGCCTTTAAGGTCAAATTCTTCTATAAAATCGGTCCCTTTCTTCCAAATTGTCAGGGCTTGTCCTTGTGCAGTTTTGGTCGACTCTTTGATTCCCTGGCTTCATCTTACCTACGGTTCAAAGATGCAAGCATTAAGCATTAATATTTTATTTGTTTTTGAAATTTTTGAAATTTCATTAGATGGAAATTCTTTCTCCTAGTCAAGAATAGACAACAATTTGTTTTTAATGTATTTGTCTTCTTCTATCAAATAATCAATAATTTCATTTAAATATGTAATCTCTCGATAAAATCTTGAAATTTTATCCATTTGTTTGTAGATCATTGATTGCTTTTTTCTTAAAAATAGACAAATTTGTAATGCTTGTCCTTTGAAAATATCAAGAATTTGTGTTGCCTCTTAATTATGATTGAGTTTGATTTGAAGAGAATCAATTTTCTCTTTTAAAGCCGTAGTCATGATATCTCTATTGCTTTCAACTTCTTCCTTTAAAATGTTAGTTTGAGTTTCATGCATTTGCCTTAATTCTTGAATATGCTACACATGTCTTGAATTTCACTGTATCAATTCTACCTGAAAACATTGTTGTACATTTTCTCTCTTGTTGGATACCTAATCCTAAAGGGTTAGTGTGGAAGCCGAACTGACTAAGTAGTCCAAGGGACCTTGGGATGTGAATCCCAATGGTCACCATATTGTACTATAAATGTACATCTTTTGTGAATAAAATTGTACTGAATGATTCATCTTTCCTATTGTTTTCCTATTTGTTCTCCGTGACCATGTCTGTTTAACATGGTATCAGAGCGGGCGATATCCTGCCCTGTTGATATTTGAACCATTTGTTTTATGGTTTCTGCCATTATTTATGAATATTTCATCAGCTAGAATTTAGCTGCCACCTGACCAGCACTGCGTGCCTTCTGCTCCTCTGTCCAACCCCTGAAGGAAACGCTGCCTGAAGGTAACGCCCTGTTTATGAAAACAATTATGAAGCTGCATACCAAACAACTGAAAGAGTAACGCTGCTTGAAGGAAAGTTGCCTGACAATAACGCCTCTGTCCTTCCATTTTGAATTATTCCACTTGAAAGAACGGTGTGAATTATTGGGAGCGATTTCGCTTCTGCGATTTGGCTGCTGATGATAATGGCGATTTGGCTGCATTCACCTGATTAATCAGTCCTGACCTAACGCCTCTGTCCTGATTATTGCACCTGCGCCTCCATTGCATGATTTCCACCGTGAGTTTGAGTTCCAGTTTGATACGTGCTGGGTGAACGTCTGAGAAACTCACCTCCGCTGAGAAAATCATGTTCTGAGAAAATCATGAGAAGATTGTTTTGGAAAAATCTACGATTGTCTGTTGGGATCAAAGATCATGAGTAGTTCAAAGTTGCGTTTTCGCTTGATATACCTCGAGCCTTCGATTTGCTCAAGAGGTGTAGCAGCCATATGAAGTTTCCGCTCGATATACCTACAGCGAACTGGGTTTCTGTTAGCGCTGCCCCAAAACCCTCAAGTTCGGTTTTGCGCGAGGTTGTCGATTCAAATCTTGGAAAGGGTTTCGCCCTCACAACTCTGCACATATCCTCACTGCTCGCCACCAGCACCTCGTCTGCGGACCTCCACACCCACCTTCAATTCAGTGCTTCGTATCACCAATACTGTTTTCTTTTCCTGACTCAGCGACCGTTACTGGGTTGGGTCTGCGTGAGTTTTTGGGGCAAAATTTACCGGCCATTAAGCGAACTGGAAGGAAGGATGGATTTAGTAATTGCAGTAGCTGGAATTAGCTTACCTTTGTAGCTGGGATCGAGGTTGCTTATGTTCTTAGAGCAACGATTTCTAAGGGTGTTGTCTATCACAGCATTATGGGTATGTAGTTGTCTATCACCGCTTTCCAGTGCTTGCTAGGATATTTGTAGAGCTCAAGCTCCGCACCCCCGATATAGGACAGTTAGCCAGGGTTGCAGCTACTGTCAACGATGTGGTTGCTTGGGTTCTTTTGGCCCTCGCCGTAGCTATGTCAGATACAGACGAGCCCGTTGATATCAATCTATGTTCTTCTATGTGGCATTGGATTTGTGGTTTCACTGAAGCCGGGAATGGCTTGGATTGCCCAAGCGTTCACCTCAAAACGCTGAAAACGAACCGTTAAGCATGTGTTTGCATTACTCTGGCAGGAGTACTAACAACTGGTTTTGCAACAAATTTTCCACTGTATTTTTCCTTCAGTCGTTTAAGACTAATGTGGCAACGATCCATTGAAGGCCCACTTGGATTCTGCTCGTTTTGGTAATCGTGACTCCCTGGGCTGAGAAGATTCTGGATACATTTGTTGCTGCAATTGTGCACAGAGTTCCTTGTCATGAAGCAATGACGCTGGGGTTCTTGATGAACACCAAAGAATTGGTCGAGTTGATTGTCCGGTCGAGTTGATTGTCCTCAGCATTTGAAGAGGCCGTTGTTGCAAGTGCGAATGGTGGTCAGAACCCTGAGAACCATAAAAGGAATTTGAGTAAACTTATTGAGAAAGAATGTGTGTGTCACACGGTGACTGACTTTTAGCAAGACCTCATTCATATAGCTGATGTTTACCCGTGTAACTGAAAATTCTATGGTCGCCTCTTTGAAACGGTTTATTGATTATTGGATGGTTCATATAACATGAATTTCAAATAATACATTCGAAGTTTTTGTTGAGCACCGCTGCTGCATGATTGGCACTCACTTTCTGTTGTTGAAATAGAGTCATGAACTGCTTTAGGTCATCGTTTCTTCAAGGTTTCAGACATAACCATTGAATTTAGAGCATTCTTCTGGATCTTGTTCACATAGTCCAAAAGTGAATCCACAATCAAAGATATCTGTGTGATTGGCTTAAGTGAAGCATCCGGTAACCGCACTCCTTCCAAATTTTGTACAGACTTCTTGAGCTTGTTCAATACAACATTCTCCTGGACCATTAACTGATCGACTTTCTGTGCTGAATTTATCCACCTTGTATCAACCTCAGTGCTCATAGCTTTTTTTAGGAGGAGGGCCTCTCTGTCTGGAATCGCAGAAGGATATAGCATGTAAGAACTTGAAATTATTTGCGATGATTCGACGTTTGAAGGTCTGATCCAGAAAATATGATGCCTTGTTTTGACATAACATAACTAGATGGTGGATGAACAGGTTAATGCAACCTACATAGAGTGCACCTAGAAAGCAATGTAAAGAAATACTTCATTAATATTCATGATTCAGTAATATTTGGTGCCATCATATGTTTTAAAGAAAAGAATACACCTACAGCAGGCCATGTACCCTTAAACTCAATGAAGCAGTGTAATTCTTGTTTGAATATTGTGAAAATATTGCCAGTGGGTGAAATGTCTTAAGATGAAGATTTGATCAGCATTATGAAGTGAATTTGAAGCAATTTTGAAGACATTTTTTGGCAGTCATTCTAGGAACAGTTTCTTGTAGAGATTTTGGAGCAGTTTCTTGTAGAAATTTTGCATGATTACCATAGCAGCCATATGCTCTGAAGTTTGAAGTTGCGGACAACACTCATCTTCACATTTTTTTCAGATCTTGTAGTAAGAGTACAATATTATTTTTCTGTTGCTGTTGCCTTAGTTGTGTTTTTTAAGTGACATTGAAGAAAAATGGCCAGACTTGAAGATGCATTAAAGTTATTGAATATCCTAATTCATTCCACTGTTGATGAGATGGTCAAAGTTAACAAACAAACTCTCTTTGACATCCAAACCTCTCTGCAAACTGCACATGAGAATATTGAGTTTTTGCAGCTTGAGACAAAGCTGCAGCAAGAAGAACTA
>APFE030130613.1:0-20175 GCA_000404065.3 Pinus taeda
TTCTTGTTCGGTGCAAGGTCGCGTTAATGTTTAAGGTTTTTCAGTTCAATTTTCCCACAATTTTACTATGTGCAACTGAAGGACAAGTGGTGTGACATGTGTATCTTTCAGAGTTCCTCTTCTTACTTCGTTATTCAAATGCTGCTTTTATCATATGACACTGGGTACGAGATGTGAGTTCAGTTTGACTAATGAAATTACTGATGGCATCATCTTCTGTTTGGTCTTTGAACTTAAGTGCTTCTTGTATAGTTAATGGAGATCTAATGTTATCAGTAAGATATGATACAGGGTGCCTATTAGTTTTAACTATTGTGATGCTTGGTTGCGCTGGGGGATATAATACTAAATTTTTGATATCCGCCCCCTTGGTTATGATCATGTTCCCTTGCCGACAGCCGATATAGGCATCAGCGATAGTGAGCCAAGGTCTTCCTAATATCAATGGATGTCCATCAAGTCGGGTTTTAGGACTTATTATCATAAAATCAGTTGGGTATTCCCAGGAGTCAACCGAGACCATGACCTCATGTAGTATGCCTTCCAGCCTAACCACAAATCGATCAGCCAATTCTAGCATAGTGGAGGTGGGTTCTACAGATGTAATGCCTAGCTTTTGTCAATATATTGATTGCAGCTCCAAGATCAACTAAGGCATTGGGCAAGGTTTGACCATAAATTTGAATAGTTACTATTGGGTTTCCTGGGTCTTCATACTTAATGGGTGTTTCATTTCCTGATAATAGGTCAGATAAAGTGCCGACTACTTGAACTCTTGGATTATCTATTATATTCCTCCTTGTTCTTTTTATGCACAATTCTTTAATAGTTTTTACGTATATCGGGATGTCTTGAATGGCCTGGAGGAATGGAATTTTTATGTACAAATTTTGTAATTCTCCCAGAATGTCAAAATTAGGTTGTTGTATAGGTCGAGGTATAACTAATCGTTCTGGGAATGGGGGAGAGGACGTGGTTGCTTGATTATGAGTTTGTTGTCTATTCACATCCTCCTCTTGTGACAGATGTTCTCTAGGTAACTGATCTTCAATCTAAACTGTTTTATTTCCCTCAGTTTAGATAATATGCCCAGATCTTAGCTGAAGATCATTGCACTCCTTCAGATCGGGTCCTTCTTTTGGTGTTTCTAAAATTTGGAGAGCTTGGACCACTCTGTTATTTGGATTGGGATTGGACTGGGCTAGGAGTTGGGGTCTCAGATTAGATTAGGGATTTTGCTGTAAAGCTGGCAGTGTAGGTTGAGGGAAAGGAATATTTCCTACTGGCTGTTGTGTTGGTCTCTTCCAGTTAGTCTGCCAGACTGAACCTTGTGAAGTGGGGGGAGTCCATTGTGGTGGGTATGGGTTTTTTTTCCAGTATGGTGGGGGATAAGGAGGATTCTACCAACCAGATTGGCTTGTCTGATTTAGCCACGGGTTCGCAGAAGGATATGATTGTGATGACCAGTTTGGAAATGGGGGCTGAAACTGACTTTGCCATGTATTATACTGTTGAGTATTGTACTGCTGATACTGAAAAGAAGAAGCTGGGTCTGAAAACATACCAGTTTGTCGCGGCTGCCACTGACGAGGCTGGTTGAGTAAATATACTGCTTCTGGTTCTTCTTTTGCTTCCTTATATACCGCTTTCAGTCCAGGTAATGAGGGACAACTTTCTGTAGAGTGATCCCTTGTACAGATGGCGCATGTCTGGACTATATCTAGTGGACACTCCTTATGGCTATGCTTCTTCCTGCATCTGGGGCAAAAGATTGCTAAATTCTGTTCTGCCTCCATTTGCTTCTGCTTGGCCTACAAAACGTCCAATTATGTAGTCAGTGTTCCTAGTATATCAGTTTTAAAAATTTCAAATAAATTTCCAATTTCCACACGCATTACTCCTTCTGATGGGATCTTGTTTTCTCTTACAAATCGATCATGTTCTGCTGGTTTGATTTGTGTACTGCCTCTCGAACTCCTGATGCATAAATCAATTATGTCAGCAAAACTTTCCTGATAAATATCCCCTTTCCTCATAATGTTTAATGTTTCAATCTATTGCTCTTTCATGCCCCTTATTAATGTTGTTTTCAACACATTATCAGGCAAAGGCAGTGATGCATAGGGAGATCTTTGTAGATTATACTGGAAATGTTCCACATATTCTTCTAATGTTTCATTTGGTCTAGCTATCATCTGAAATATTTCATCTTTTAGTTCTCTAGACCTGAAATAGTCTTGATATTTTTTTAAAAAGGATTCTTTCATTTGTTCCCAGTTATTTATAACCCCACCACCTAATTCCATAAACCATCTTAAAGCAGCCCCTTTCAGAGTAGAGGGGAACAGTTTTAGTTTCTGGGGGTCAGTGGTGTAATCATATCCCCTGCACAGTAAATCAAATTCAAATAAAAATGCATCCGGGTCCTTTGATGTAAGCTCGTGAAATGTAGGGATATGTTGAAGGGGGATTGCTTTCATGGGGGCATTTGCTGCGGAATCCACTATGGGGTATTGTAATGTAGAGATTTGGGTGTTTGGCGGATTCTAAGCCATTGGGTCAAATATGTGCCAATAACCTTCCGGAATATCTAAGAGGGTATTACTAGGTTGAGAGGGAATATCTTTGACAGGAACAGTTTTAATAGCACTTCCTCTATCTGGGATTTTTGTCTAAGGGGATTGGATCCCTTCAATAATGATTTTTACCGTACTCTCTTTGTCTGGGCTATTCAATGGCTAAGTTATTCTGAGAGGAGATCTCGGCTCCTCAGTCTCCCTTGTTTCCCCTTCGCCTTCACAAAGATTACTGAAATTCCCTTCTTGCAATCATTCTGGAATAGCATTTTCAATTTCTTGAAAGTCTTGTTCATCAGTTTGACTATGCACCTCAACAAAGGCTACATATGGTGAACCTGTGGCCTGAAGGGAGCTAGTAGGTTGTTTGGAAATAACTTTCCTGGGTCCTACTGAAGGCTGAGATTCGGCTTTCTTATAGATTTCGTCTATGAAGGCTGATTGACCAAGGGTCATCGACCCCTTAGCTTTTTCTGGATTTGGCAAAGGTTTGGGATTTTTCTCCGGCTTTTTCTACTTAGTCATGCACTCAATTTAACTACTAAATCCTTCTTAAGCAAATAACAGTAAATCTGCAGGAAAGCGGGCAAAGGAGCAGGGCTTTTACATGCTACGTATGTAGGTTCTTAACTTCCATTTTCAAAACCCAATTCTTTCCTAGCAGGTTCGTACACTACCCTGAAAAAAGCAAATGGCTACGCTCTTTCCCTGGCAACGACGCCAAAATGTAGAACTATAAAAAGGGTCTCTTTCACCTCTAGTTACCTCACATTAATATGTCAATCCGGGAACGTATGGTTATTTCAAAGAGTGTCTTAGTCTGAGGCTTAGCACTTGTCAGAGTAATGCTTGTAGTACAGCTGATTAAAAATACAAAAGTAAATTGATGTGAGTCTACAACCTAACTACTTCAAAAGGCTAAATCACACAAAGAAATGCATTAGTCAAAGGTTCGGTAGCAATAACCCATCCTTTTCGTAACTGATGAGAACAGGTCTGAGGTCTGGGAGCCAGGTAGCAGATGCTGATGCTCACTACAGCCTGAGATCATCCTTAATAAATAGAAATGAAACGGCAAGTAAAGAAAATAGAAATGAAATAAAACAGCACATCAGTCAAGGGTTCGGTAGCAATAACCCATCCCTTTCATAACTGATGGGAGCAGATCAGAGGTCTAGGAGCCAGGTAACAGATGCCGATGCTCACTACAGCCTAAGACCGTCCTTAAAAAATAAGAAATGGAAAGTAAATAAAACAGCAAATTAGCACTCTTGAAATGGAACAGCAATTGAAACGGAACAACAACTAAAATGGAACAACAATTCAGAAATGGAACAACAACTGAAATGGAACAACAAGTTAGAAGTAAGCAGTAACCAATTTCGTCAAGCTGTAACTCTATTTAATCACTCCAATCAAAACATCAATCCTTCGCTCTTAAAAGATGTACACATACTATGAAACAGCACTACCTATGGATCCAAGATGAAATAATATTAAAACCATATAAACGCAACGTGCTTAATCTGACTCTGTTATCACTCTAAATAGAAGCATACGATTGCATCTCAAGACAAAAACAGTAACATCCAAGGATGCAATAAATATGTGAAATCAGACTCTTCGAGATAAATGTTGTAATGCTAAAGCACAATCGCATAAAACTCTGTAATGGAATGACAGTATCATGTAGAGATTAACCAACACTTAAAGAATTGGTAACATGGTGCAGCGTCAATACAAGACTTTTGTTTGTAGGAGCATTAAATGAATTGAACATAACAGAGCATGTAATATAAATGTTCTTAAAACACAATAGATTACCAGATCGCGTCGATAAACAAACCACACAGAAACCACGCGTAATGGTACAAGAGAAAGTGTCCTCCAGGGCCGAGCCCTTAGCCTCCAGGGGTACACCGCTTAAGATTGATCCAGGCTCAAAGATAAAAGAGTAACCAAGTCTGTATTAATGCATGAAGTAGAATTACAGTAACTCAAGTCTTTAACAGAACATAAAGATCATAGTCTTGATCTTTTTTAAAAGAAATTACATAAAAAGTCTTCGCTCTAGCTAACAACACTATCCCTTATATAAGGATGATGACGGAGATATCTAGGTGCAGAAATAGATAATATATCGATCCCTCAGGATATAAGATCCCGAGGGATTCACAGAATCGTTAATCCTGAGTCACTTCTTTCCTTTTCTGCTCCGAGCTGGTATCTCCGCTTCCTTTCCTGGGTTGGTCCGTTTTGATCTGGTTTGCACGCGGTCTCCCATCAAAGAGACAGCAGTTAGTTCATCTTTGTCTTTTCCTTTGGGATGGCCACTTTCTGTTTTTCCTCCCTCCTGCACATAGGAATGACAATTTTCAGCGTTTCCTATTAATCTCACGTGTTTCGTTATAAATCCTTATTATTGTCTAAGTTTCTAATGAAAAAGGCTTATAAGTTCTAATGAAAAGATACTGAAATAACCATCGAAACATATCTTCTTTGATACTCCACAGAAACCTGCTAAGTACCTCTTGCACTTCAACATTGTTAATAACTCTTATTTCTAAGTTCTCAAGGAAAATATGGCTAAAAAATCTACAGATGACAGCCTTATCGACCCTTTTCTCATATTCGAGATATCCAAGTTGTTAATATTGATATTTATACACTAAGGAAGGTTTTATGGATTGGTGTTAGCCATCCTACAGATGGGTGTGTAGTAAATATTGGGCTCTTGTAGGAAACTTTGTTGATTGTGCACTTCGACACTAATTCGATTATGTTGCTTGTCAGTAATTTGAACCATGATACAAAGAACATATTGTGTCTTGCTAATAATCAAGTTTTTCTTGAAGTTTCCCAAGAATTCCTAGCTAAAATGCTAAATTTACCAATGTATGGTAAGGTTTTATCTAATAAAGAGTTGACCAAGTTGTATCTTTTATGGTCTAATGAAGAGAAATTAATTACTTACAAGGTTTATTTAAAAACCCCAATGACGTTTCTGAAGTTTCCTTTCCTATTTCAACCAATTTTCTTAAACCCTTATATCAGACGTTGGTCTACCTCATAAAAGTCATCCAGTGGTATTGCATGGTAGATGAATCGATGTTTGTATTCATGAGAGAATTATTTAAATACCCTAATGATATTACTATAAAATTCCAAGAGTACTTGGCCACAAACATCTATTTGAATTTAATCATGACTCAAAGTTATCAAATTTTCAGATATTGTTTGGTGCATTTAGTTTTGTTTAATTACCCTGAAATTTTTAGTAGCACCAAATTAATAGAAACAAATAAATATGAGACAGTGAAAGAAAATGAGATAGAATATTTGTCACAATTATTGTCTCTAGGAAGGATTCCTAGAAGCTATAATCAATTTATAGATTGTTTCTCCTTTTATTTACAAGTCAAAATGTTGCAAAAGGCTCCTGAGAGGATATCATAAGATGCCAAGAGAATTTGACATCTGACAAAGGAAAATAGCATTGGAAAGTGGCTCTTTTTCTCAATTACTCTGCCATTTGAGCCTATGGCTTTGAAGGAGAACCGTATCATTTGCCTAAGTTTATTCCTCCCCAATTTTTTTCTTTGGAGCTTGCTAGAACAACGATTACATCTTGATGAATCTCACTTTACCTCAAAGAATAAGAAAGTTGTGGTTGTGACACCTTTTGCTATAGGTCAATTATTGCTCAAACATAAAACTGCTTTGGGAATCATAGAAAAGGAATTTTAGCTTTGGGTCTTGATAAAAATATATATTGGAATTTTCACCCTTTACAAATTATATCAAGTGTAGGAAAATCAGTTTGTCTGTCGGCATATGTTCATGATCCAAAGCTTGATCTTGAAAAACTAACTAACATTGATTTGCCTCCTCATAATGATATGAATCTAGATGAAATGTAGGTGTCTAAAGTGGCTATGAATAAACCAGATTCTATCAAATAGGATCTTGCGATCAAACTACACTTTCAACCATTCATGGAGAATGGAAATAGTTCAAACATAATTGGAAATTGTGAATGATAAACCTTAAGGTAATCCTTTGAAGAGAAAGGCATAGGAAATCAACTCATATGAACTTAAATTTTCAAAGAGAACTATAAAGGATAGTGATGATGATGATGATAAGGAAGCCATAATTTTCCATAAGGTCGGTGATGAGTTATTAAAACAATTGAAAGATACGTTAGAACAATCCAAACCTAAGGATTCTATAGAACATGCTATATTTGGTAACAACACAACCATTGAAAAGCTTATAAAGGATAGAGGAAAGGAGCTAATGTTAGTCACTGGAGCAACTGAAGTTACAGATGATACTATGATGAAGGAAATGTCTTCATATTCAGATCCAATGTTCTTATCAAAGACTGTCTTTGATAACAATACGTTTAATTTGATTGTCCTATAGCCAAGAACATATTCAAATACATAGTTACTTGGTTCCAGATCTCGTTCTATCAACATAAACTTGTATAAAATCAATGATATTGATATGGTCAATTAGCACAGGAAAACGGGAGAATAAGTAGTTAAGATATTGTTACAAGCTACATCTAGTAATAAGAAATATCAAACTATTATTACAAGGTTTATGCACAACTTAACTATGTTATGGTTGCAGTTAGGACCAAACTTAACCAAATAGAGGACTTTGAAGAAAGAATAATTAGACAATCAGAGATGTCATAGGATGGTTTGGTAACCAAGAAACTCTTGGAGGATAAGAATAAAGAAATCAAGAGTTCAAATTTGAGCTAAAATAACCCATATTACAATGTGAACAAGCCAGTAAAATATTTTCAATAGAAGGAAGAACAAGAAAAAAAGTTGCAAGAAGTGGAGAAGTCATTGAAATTGAAAGAGAACCAATGTAAGGAATTAAAGGAAAAAATCAATAGATTAGTTAAGGAAGCAGAGGAGAAAGAAAATGGATACTTGGAAGAAATGGAAAAATATAAAAAGACTCTTGATGCAACCTTGAAGGCATATTCCATAGGGAAGGTGGATCCTATTAAATTGAGATTGTTTGAAGCCAAGGTGGATGAACCAAAAAAAGAATTAACGGAAAAGAAGGTGAAGAAAGAAACATTAGAAAGATTCTGGAAAAAATCATATTGAACAGAAAAATGACATCATCAAAGCCATAAAGACCATCTCAGTAGATAAGGAAAAAGAAATTCAATCCCTACAGAAATGTCTATCAGAAGTTGCAATTAAGAAATAAAACTTGATTGAAGCTAAAGACAAAGTATGGGTCATGATTGATGAGAAAATCTCTCAACTAATTCCATATGTGAATATTTTAGTAAACTATGAAAAAACAATAATCCTAAACCTGAATGTAGAAATTAAGAAATTGAGTTGTACAGTTGAGGAAAGACTGAAGGAGCTGGATTTGATCATAGATCATTTTAACTCTTTAACTAATCCATAGATGCAAGCTCTCAATTTTCCTAAGAGAGATGAATACATTGTAGCCTTTATGTCAATTATAGAAGCCAAGAAGCTGATTCAGGAAAAAAATGATCAAATTTATAAAACTCTAGATATTATGGATAAGTTTAAAGCATAATGGGGTTTCATACAAAGATTTGGTCTTCCATTAGTCTAGACTAAGTGACAGGTTGGGTCATCTCCAAAGAAGCAATTAAAGAGGAAATAAAAAGAGTAACAAAAAACTTCAAAGTTTTCCCATATAACGAAGAAGGATCCATCTCTAGTCAAAAGATTGTGGATTCTTTCCTTAGAAAATTTAGTGTCTTAGTACTCCTAGATAAAATAACGAAACAATTGTCAACTACTAAGTATCATATTAGATCAAACCTTGTTGTTGTCGTGAAATTATGATAAATATGACAGTTAATGAAAAAGGTATTATAGACTATGTGTGAATTTTCTTATGTTACTTAGTGCAATGGATCGAAAAGATTACAAATAACATAAACACATAAAAAACTTGAAAACACATTCAAACACATCAACATAGCTAAATTTAACAAAGGAGTTCACTAGACTTTCTAGCTACGTCTCCTGGTCATTTCACTTCCAGTGCTGACCTCTTTATTTTGTCTTCAAATTGTTGTTACAGGTATGAGCTCGAAAACAGAGTCTGAAATAAGAAAATGGACATCACCACTGCATTCAGCTCGAAATTTTGAGTCAAACGAGTATAAGCTCGACCATATTTGGCCACTATGACCTCCACCATAAAGACCATCTCAGTAGATAAGGAAAAAGAAACTCAATCCCTACAGAAATGTCTATCAGAAGTTGCAATTAAGAAATAAAACTTGATTGAAGCTAAAGACAAAGTATGGGTCATGATTGATGAGAAAATCTCTCAACTAATTCCATATGTGAATATTTTAGTAAACTATGAAAAAACAATAATCCTAAACCTGAATGTAGAAATTAAGAAATTGAGTTGTACAGTTGAGGAAAGACTGAAGGAGCTGGATTTGATCATAGATCATTTTAACTCTTTAACTAATCCATAGATGCAAGCTCTCAATTTTCCTAAGAGAGATGAATACATTGTAGCCTTTATGTCAATTATAGAAGCCAAGAAGCTGATTCAGGAAAAAAATGATCAAATTTATAAAACTCTAGATATTATGGATAAGTTTAAAGCATAATGGGGTTTCATACAAAGATTTGGTCTTCCATTAGTCTAGACTAAGTGACAGGTTGGGTCATCTCCAAAGAAGCAATTAAAGAGGAAATAAAAAGAGTAACGAAAAACTTCAAAGTTTTCCCATATAACGAAGAAGGATCCATCTCTAGTCAAGAGATTGTGGCTTCTTTCCTTAGAAAATTTAGTGTCTTAGTACTCCTAGATAAAATGACGAAACAATTGTCAACTACTAAGTATCATATCTGATCAAACCTTGTTGTTGTCGTGAAAATATGATAAATATGACAGTTAATGAAAAAGGTATTATAGACTATGTGTGAATTTTCTTATGTTACTTAGTGCAATGGATCGAAAAGATTACGAATAACATAAACACATAAAAAACTTGAAAACACATTCAAACACATCAACATAGCTAAATTTAACAAAGGAGTTCACTAGACTTTCTGGCTACGTCTCCTGGTCATTTCACTTCCAGTGCTGACCTCTTTATTTTGTCTTCAAATTGTTGTTAAAGGTATGAGCTCGAAAACAGAGTCTCAAATAAGAAAATGGACATCACCACTGCATTCAGCTCGAAATTTTGAGTCAAACGAGTATAAGCTCGACCATATTTGGCCACTATGACCTCCAAACCCCTTGGAATGGTCCAAAACCACCTCTGTCCCTGCAAAACCACCCTCTGTTTGGAAAAAACCACTCTTGCTTGCATATAACCACCTTGGACTGCGTGCCAGTGGTAAGGCGGGTTTGGCACCTGCACTGTTTAACAAAAAAATGGGTTTGGCCTTTATCAAGCCTTAACTCTAACATGATGGTTAGTGGAGGTATTCAAAGTCATAGCATATATATAATTTTGGAAGGGTCGAGTGTTCGAAACCCCCGCTCGACCATTCTGACATTGATTACGTTATACATTGGATATGATATGCATTGGCTCTTTCATTTGTTGGTTTAACATGGATTGTATGGCATTGATATACCATGCGTGTTTGCAATGTGCAGTGAATGTGGGATATATGCTTTTAAATCAAAGGATCGACAGTCGTGGGGTTAACCCCGACTGTCGGGCCTTTTTCCGGTGGATATCCTGACACCACCATAAATACAAGTTTATCATATCCATTATCAAGTCCGACAGTAACCCAACCAGTGAGCTAATTTTGGTGAAGTCGTTGCCACTCCGGGAGGTCAGGGGTTTGATCCTCCTTGACCCCAAAATTTTGGGATTTCATGCCAACATTGGGCAAATCTGGGTTCCCATGTGTGAGCACTGGATTGGCCCATGTGAACTAATCATAAACTGCCACATCACCTTCTTTGTTGACATCATCAAGAACCTGTGGCTCATTCCTAGGTTGCCACGTGTCCTCCTAATGTAGGTGTTGACCATTGACCGTTGACTTAGTTAACTTTTGACTTTTGACTTTTTTCCCTAGTTTTCCACAAATTTTGACTAGCTCTAACTTCTCCATCCAGACTCGGATTCATGCGCCATTCACACCATTGGAATCATATCGAAAAGAATTTTGACTTCATCCCATTTTCATCTGCATTTGAAGACTTTGATTCGGAGTGATCCAAAATGGATCCTAAAACCTCAAAGTCTAAGTCTTTAAAACTATCGAAAAACACTATCCCAGAGAAAAACCATGAAGAATGGAGGAAAACATAGTAAAGCGAAGGTTGAAGTATAATTGATTCAAAGTTGTTGGGTCGGACCAATCAACGGTCTAGATCAAATCGGCGGATCGCATCAAAGGGTTCGGCAATATCGCAATTGGCGGAGTGTATTGGAGGTGGCCCTATGGAAGTTGTGATTGTGGTCCAGTGACACAACGTGGACCGTTGAGTGAGCACGCAGATCAACGGCCAAGATTACATTATCGCGTCGCAGGTTTCCAAGGGAAGGACTTACCAAAGGTTCGAAGACCATGCGATATGTGATTATGATATATCGCATCACAACAATACAAAGGGGTGAAGGACCATAGCCAGTGTGATTTGTGATAGCGATCAAGGCAGACCCGAAAGGGTTTATAAATGTGGCTCTATCAAATTTGAGTTCTGATATAAAAGTGTTTGCCGGGATTTTTCTGTGTATTGGTGTATTTCCGTTATAAAACAAAAATACAAAGGAGACATGGTATATTATGATATTAAGATAGAATGGCGGACCCGAAAGGTTTATAAACACAGCCTTATGTTATTTAAGTTCCAAGGTAAATGGTATTTCGGGCAAACCTCAGGTGGTAAGTGGTATTGGATGGGCTCCGCCTGATTCCATACACTAACCGATACATAGCACGCAGCAAGGAGAGAGAAAACCACTTTTTCAGGTAGGTGATCTCCGCGCAAGTAAGCCATCCCAAATGCACCTCAGCCGTCAGATCAAATGGTCACAGATCAATGGTGCAGGATGCACGAGCAAGTTGGATGATCAGGATGGCTGTGAACCGTCAGATGAGAACAGATCTACGATGTGAGATGCCAAAGGGCCGATAACGGACGAGGCATAATAGCCATCTGATTCCTCTATTTTAGAGTTTTTTCTGTGTATTTCTCTATATAAACGAAGAAGCAATTATTTGGTATTTTTCACCGCGACAATCTTTCCATTTGAAAACAAGTCGCCACCATACCTTAGAGCATTTTTGCAATTATTGTTTAACGCTCAACAGGGATTCGAATGGACAACGACTGGGAGCTAGAGAGCCCAAAAAGGAATGAAAAATGAGGTAGATTAAATAGAGGAACAAGACAGGGGGAGAGTCTGTGCACTCTTTTAGACTCGATGTTTTCGAGTAGATCCCTCTTTGATGTCACTGTAGTTGAGACTCTGCTATTTGAGCTCACTCTTGTAATAATATGTTCTTATAGACTTAATATAAAGGTCAACACTGAAAGCTGGACCAGGAGGCGTAGCCAGGAAATCTGGTGAACTCCTTGATTGTTTTTGTGTTGATGTGTGTGACTGTTATGTTTTCTAATTGCTCAATATCTATATTATTCGCAATCTTTTAGATCCATTGCACTAAGTAATATAGGAATTCTTGAAAATGAGTCTGTAATACCTTAATATTGATTTAGGATCTCATTTTCAAATCAAGTGGTATCAGAGCATTTGGTTTTGTTAAGGTTAGACAAGCTTGTGTTGGATTTTGAATGCTAACTAGATTAAAGCTCAAACTAGGAGAAGGAGAACTTGTTGAGGCTAATCCAGATTGGAAGAGTATTTTCTTAGAGAAGAATGGCAGAAGAAGCTCCATTGGGGTTAGAATCTCAATTTATAGACATTTTTATGACAATTTGAGCTATGGTGGAAGAGATGTATCTGGAATTTAAGAAGGGTCGAGGTGAAAGCACTTCAACACCCAAATCAGACAAAGGAGTAGAGGAACCTTTTCTAGATGCCCCTCCAGAAGGCAAAGGAAAAGGATAAATTCCTCCTCCACCATCTCCCCCATCATCACCTTCATCATCCTCATCGTCTTCTTTGCATAAAACTAGCCCTAATAAGAAAAAGAAGAAAAATTCTTTGATTAAATTAGATGTGAAGTTTGATTTGCCAATTTATATGGAGAACTCAATGCAGAAAAGCTATATAATTGGATAAGACAAATTGATGTATATTGTAGGGTACAAAATGTTGATTCAAAAAGGAATAAGATTCAGTGGGCTAGCCTTCGACTTGGAGGAACTGCACTAGTATGATGGGAAGGGAAGACACAAGATGATATACAAAAACATGGTAAAATCATTTCTACCTAGAATGAATTTGTTTCTACTATCAAAAAGAAATTCTATCCTTTAGCTTACATACAATAGGCAATGAGGAGTTGGTAAACTCTTTGTCAGTTGAAAGGTCAGAGTGTACAGAGTTATACTCAGGAATTCAGGAAGAGAGCTTTAACTCTAAGTATATCATTAGATTCACCTGAGACTTAATTGAAGTATATAGGTGGTCTTCATAGCTATTTAAAGCATACTATTCTCGTGTTTAATCCAACTAGCTTAGATGATGTATCAGTTCAAGCAACACATCTAGAAGCTAGAGGTAAGAATGTAAACCTAGAGATTGAGGGAACATCTAAATATTCTGTAAGCAAGAACAAGGAAAAGAAGAAACTGAAATGGAAGGAGAAGAAACCAAACACTGTAAAGAAGGATAAATCTTCGTGCACTCATTGCAAGAAATAAGGACATGATGAGGCACACTATTGGCTTCTGCATCCAGAACGGAGACCTAAGAAGTTTGGTGGAAAGAAGAAAAATACTGTTGCAACTATTCAGCAGGACTTGGGATTAGATTCAGGCGATGAAACAACAGTTACAGCCACAGGTATTAAAGGTAAAGATTTTGAAGCATCCACAAGTAATTCTGCACAATCTATTGATAATGAAAGTAATGAGAGGGAAAGAAATGAGCTTTTTCGTATTGGAGTGATTTCCAAGCATAATAAGATTGATACTTTATTTCATAGTGGTTCACAAGTAAATTTGATTTCTGAAACAATTGTAAAGAAGTTGGGATTACAAACAAAACCTCATGAGAAGCCATATCCATTAGGTTGGTTGTGTGATAAAGCAAAGCTACAAGTAATGAGACAATGTAAACTTAAGTTTGTTATTCGATCAACATTTGTAGATGAGGTTGAGTTCGATATAGTTCCATTGGATATATGTGGTATTGTTTTGGGAAGTCCATACTTGTATGATAGGAAATCTATTTTCAATAGAGCTGAAAATAAGTATCAACTCACTAAAGATGGAATGGAATATATTGTAAGAGCTTATAAACTCAAAGATAACTATTCTCTCATAAACTCAGGGCATATGACAAGAATTGTGAATTCAAGTAAGAAATTTTTACTAATGGTTATAAAGGAAAAGAATCCTGATAAATCAAATGCATTTGAAGGTTGTGATTCTAAACAGAAAGCTGATTTAGTTAAATTTGTTTTAGAGTATGATGTTCTATTTCAAGACCAAAAGATCTGCCACCCAAGCCGGAAATAGTACATGATATTTATTTTCAGCAAGATGCTCCATTACCTAACATTGGAATGTACAGGTTGTCAGCTTTAGAGAATGTAGAGATAAAGAAGCAGGTACATGAGTTGCTCGATAAAGGGTTTATACGACCAAGCACATCACCTTGTGGATCTCCAATCATGCTGGTGAGAAAGAGAGATGGTTCGTGGAGAATGTGCATTGATTATAGAGCACTAAATAAAATAACGATCAAGAATCGTTATCCTCTTCCTCGTATTGATGGGTTATTAGATCAATTGAAAGAAGCAGTTTACTTTTCTAAGTTAGACTTGTGAAGTGGTTATCATCAGGTCAGAGTTGTAGAATAGGATGCATGGAACACTGCTTTCAAGACAAAGCAAGGACTTTATGAATGGTTGGTTATGCCTTTTGTCTTAACTAATGCTCATGCTACATTTATGAGAGTTATGAATGTTGTACTCAGACCATTTATTGATGATTTTGTAATTGTTTGTTTAGATGACATTCTTGTTTTTAGTAAGACGTGGGAAGACCATGTAAATCATGTAAAACAGACTTTAGATGTTTGAAAATAGAAAACCTTTATGTAAAACTGTCAAAATGTGAATTTGGCAGAACATCTTTAAATTATTTGGGTTATATTATAGGGGGTGGTGAATTGAAGATAGATCCCTCTAAGGTTGAAGTCATTGTGAACTAGCCTAAACCCAAATCTGCTATAGAGGTTAGGAGTTTCCTAGGGGTAGCACAATATTAGAGAAAGTTTATTGCTAACTTTTCTTTGATTGCAACTCCATTACATGCTTTAACATGATTGAAACAGGTGTTTTAGTGGGGAGTCAAACAACAGAAATCCTTCGACACCTTAAAAGAGAAAATCAGTACAACACCAGTACTAGCACTACCAGATCTTCAACATCCATTTGAGATTGAGACAGATGCCATTGACTATGCCATGGGATCAACGTTGATGCAACACGGAAAACCCATATGCTATCATTCTGAGACGTTTACTTCTGCAGTAGTTAATTATCCCACGTATGATAAAGAATTGTATGAATTAGTAAAAAGTGTGAAAAAGTGGAAACATTACCTAATGGGTAAAGAAACAATCATACATATAGATCATCAACCATTTCAATATTTTCACTCACAAACTAAATTGCAGCAATCAAGACATTATAGGTGGATGGGTTTTCTATAGCAATTTCATCTTGTCATCAGATATAGGAAGGGGATACACAATAAGGTTGCAGATACGTTGTCAAGATCAATAATAAATGCATCTACTATGCTTAAGCATAACTCAGTAATGCATGAAAGTTACATTGAATAATATGCTCAAGATGTAGATTCTAAAGATGTATATGAAACTTTAAGTCATAGAAAGCAAGTAGAAGAATTGGATTACTATGTAAAGGACCAAATATTATATCATTTGGGAAAGTTATGCATTCTACAAACTGAAAGAGTTAACATGAATCGAGAAGCACATACTTCTCTCATAACAGGTCATTTTGGGGTAAGTAAAACAGTGGCACAATTGCAAAGGTTTTGTTATTGGCCAAGAATGCATGAGACAATTTCTAGATATATCAAAGGGTGTACTATGTGTGCTATAAGCAAGCCCAGTAATAGAAAATTAGGCTTGTACACTCCACTTCCAATTCCTTCTCGTCCTTGGGAAAGTGTTTTCATGGATTTTTTTGGGGGATTTCCAAAATCTAGGAAAGGTCATGATTATTTGTATGTTGTTGTGGATAGGTTCAGTAAAATGTGTATTTTGATACCATGTAACAAGCAGGTTACATTTGAATAAACAACAAAGTTTTTCTTTCAGAATGCATCGGTTCATTTTGGGTTACCCACTTCTATTATGTTTGATCGAGATTCTTGATTTGTTGGGAAGTTTTGGTTAAGTTTATGGGAGTTGATGGACACCAGGTTGAAGAAGAGCACAACATTTCATCCACAAATAGATGGTCAAATAGAAGTGGTCAACAGGACAATGATCCAGTTGCTCAGAGGTTATTGTAGCAAGCATCCCAAGCTTTGGGATGATGTTATATACCTAGGGCGGATAATATGGGGTACCAAGGGAGGTACCCAAGGTAATAACGTAATAATGAGATGGGTCATAGTAATAAGTAAGGTGGTTAACCCATATCATGTAAGGGACCACAAGTAGTTAGTAATAAGGTAATGGGCCCATGGTATTAGTTTGATGGTATGAGGGAACCATGGTAATGACCCATGGTATTGTATGTATGAGGCCTATATAGAGGCTAGAAAATCCACATGGAGAGATTTCAAGGAATTGTGTCAAGGAATATTGTATGGACAAGCATATGGCTTGTGGAGTGTTCTCCTTCCTTAAGGAGTGAATGTACAGTGTTGCCCTACCTTAAGGGTTTGATATTAATAAAGTGAATCATTTCTACCTATTGCTCTCTTATTGTTTCTAGGTATATTTGCATTATCTTATATTTTCATATCAGATCTATAATATTTCTGGGTTATATTTATAACAAGTGGTATCAGAGCACTTTCTTGGGCAAAACAGTGGAGAATTTTTTTTTAATTTTTGTAGGATTTTGGGGGCGATGAGTTTGCAGATCATATCTGTATGTTTTGGTGTAATGTATACAAAATATAATTGCAGATATGGATTCTATGTGAAAAATTACCCAATTTCAAAAAAAAATCGGTCGAATCGGAGTTCGGATGAAGGAGATATTGCTGATTTAAAAATCAGTGGGGTTGCAGACAATTTTTCGGGGCAGCAAGTTTGCGGAGAAGATCTAGACGTCCTGGTGCAAGATCTACAGAATCTAATTGCAGATCTAGATTCTTTGTGGAAAAATACCCAATTTCGAAAAGAAAAAAAAAATCAGTCGAATCAGATTCCGGATGAGGGAGATATCGTTGATTTAAAATCAGCTCTTTTTTAAGAAATTTTGGTGACGGCGGGAGAATAGCAGCGCAGATCTAAAATTCTAGTGCCGGGATCAAGATTTCTATCACACGGACAGATGCAGAATGGTTGTTCCATTTCAAAAAATAGGTCATAATAGGGATTCTGAGCAATATTGACGGAATTGTGACCATTTCAAATTTTCGCCAAATTCTTTGTGATGGTGGGCCTAGGTCAGAATTTCAGAGACTTGTATAAATTTGAGGGCTCTCATCCAGCCAAATGGCTAGCACAAATGGAGAAATATTTTAGATTGAATTACATCATGGATGATGAGACACAGTTGAGTGTGGGAAAAATGTACTTGGACAATGAAAGACGACAATGGTGGCAATGGCATCAACGTTGTTATCGAAGGCCCTTGACTTGGGACACATTCACAAAAACTCTTATGGACCACTTTGACCGTAAAGCTAATCTTGTGGATAAGCTCACACAGATAGACACACAACTTAGCAAATATTTTATTTTAAAGAAGGAAACCAATGAACCTAAAGGGTTATTTTCTGCTGGTATCTCCTTATTGCAGATTCATGGATTGATTCAGAAAGAGAAGATCATTGTTTCTATAAATCCTAGTTGCAAGCATAATTTCATCAATGTTAATTTGGCCAAAAAATTGCAAATTCCAGCAAAACACATTAAAAACACACAAGTGAATAATGAGGATGTTCTAGTGTATAAGGATTTGAAGATTTCTATGGATAAGTATGTGTTGCATGGTGATTTTTATACTTCAGAGATGGATAATATGGATGTTGTTTTGGGATATCCTTGGATGGAATCTATGGGTACTATTAATATTAATGTGCAGAAGAAATTCCTGAAGCTCTGGTATAAAAAGAAGAAAATTACATTACAGGATATTTTCATCAATAAACAGGTAGAGTCCACGGAGGTTGACACAGAAGATGTTCCAGGGACTGACATATCAGATGATGAGCAGTTGATGGTCAACAATCAAACACAAACAAAGGCTGAAGCCGAAAAGGTAACAGGTGCTGACACGTCTAATGAGGGTTCAGTGGTTGAAGTAATATTAGAAGATAAGACACCACAGCAGACACCACAACATGCACCAGATAACAATCAGGCTCCAGTAAGGGGTGAATTAAAGAAAAAGATACCATGGGTTAAAACTTCAACATATCATCACCCACATCACCCTGCAAGACAACAACCATCAAGATGGAAACCAATTAGCCACAAGGACAACAACCCCCACAAGACAGATAGAGAGGAGCGAAGATCCACCTACTACACATCAACACAGAAGAGCTGCCACGGTCAACTTCCATCTCAAGCGAGCGAGGCGCCACTGAGATTGAGGGTTCACCTTTCTCTTGGATGGCTAGATGCATGTGCATGTACCAGTGGACTACTCTTTTGAGTAGATCTTATTATTTGTGTTATTCCCATGTTTCGGGGATAAAACATGCTAAGGGGGGTGGAATGTTATATACCTAGGGGGGATAATATGGGGTACCAAGGGAGGTACCCAAGGTAATAATGTAATAATGGGATGGGCCATAGTAATAAATAAGGTCGTTAACCCATATCATGTAAGGGACCACAAGTAGTTAGTAATAATGTAATGGGCCCATGGTATTAGTTTGATGGTATGAGGGAACCATGGTAATGACCCATGGTATTGTATGTATGAGGCCTATATAGAGGCTAGAGACTCCACGTGAAGGGATGTCAAGGAATTGTGTAAAGGAATATTGTATGAACATGCATATGGCTTGTGGAGTGTTCTCCTTCCTTAAGGAGTGAATGTATGGTGTTACCCTACCTTAAGGGTTTTGATCGATAAAGGATCATTTCATATTATTTCTGGGTTTATTTGCATTGTCTTAGATCTAACCTGAAAATATTATAGATCTGATATAAAAGTATAAGATAATGCAAATATACCCAGAAACAATAAGAGAGAAATAGGTAGAAATGATTCACTTTATTAATATCAAACCCTTAAGGTAGGGCAACATCATACATTCACTCCTTAAGGAAGGAGAACACTCCACAATCCATATTCCTATTCATACAATATTCCTTGACACAATTCATTGACCCTATCCATGTGGAGTCTCTAGCCCATATATAGGCCTCATACATACAATACCATCGGTCATTACCATGATTCCCTCATACCATCAAACTAATACCATGGGCCCATTATATTATTACTAACTACTTGTGGTCCCTTACATGATATGGGTTAACCATCTTATTTATTACTATGGCCCATCTCATTATTACATTATTACCTTGGGTACCTCCCTTGGTACCCCATATTATCCCCCTAGGTATATAACATATGAGCATTTGTGTTATGTGCAGCATGCTTACAACCGTGCCAAGCACTCTTCTGCTTAGAGATCTCCTTTTGAGACATGTTCTGGTTTTATACCAAAGTTTCCCTTGGATTTTGTCTTTGGTAAAGACATAGCAGTTGATGGACATAGTGATATGGACAAAGTAACCAAGTTCCTTGAGAAAATCCAGGAAATTCACTAGGCAGTACAGGAACAACTGGAAAGAAGTCAAGCCAAGTACAAGGCAAGACATGACAAGCATCGGGTTGAGTATAGTTTCTAAGTTGGTGATCAAGTCTGGCTATATATCAACAAAGACAGAATGCAAAGTGAAGGTAAGAAGCTAAAACCAATAATGTATGGACCTTTCAAGGTTGTTGGCCTATATGGGCTTGACCCAGGTTTGGAAGAATTATTTATCCAAGCAAATCTCGTAGCTACCGACCCTTTTGGCAACAGTCCGGGGAGCGCAGACTAAGGTCTCACCTGAGGTAGTAGGCGAGGGTGCTGGAACCAGGTTTCCACACCCTAGGGATGTCTGGATGTGGTCTAGAGGTATCACACGTCGTTCTGCAGCTTCACGCTACTCTGTATTCGCGCAGATCCATAATACCTCTTATTGCCTATTAGCGCGCTG
>APFE030130620.1:6591-61720 GCA_000404065.3 Pinus taeda
CAAAGAATCATTCATTTGTGTAATGTAAAGGAGGTTGCCCCCTTGAAGAGGCTGAATTCTAAGGTGTTGATCTATCTTTTTTATCTTTTTGTGAGCTAGTTTCATAACATTTTCTCATCCCTCCTTCTTTGTTTTTCCATGAAGAAATGCATTCCTATCATCAATAACCATTATACATTGCCTCAAGGAGAACATTTTAGTGATTTACATGTTCTGCTTTTATGTTTGCTATTTGAATAAATTTTTTGTCTTTTAGCTACAAAACGCAGCCACATTTTGTAGCTAATTGGTTGTTCCGCAACTACTTCCATGCTTTTGCAAGTTCTAAGTGTCAAGAGGGGAAAATGACTATATGGGCAGCTTGGAAAACATCATGGCATGGATCATGTCCTATTCACCTATCCCAGGTCAACAAGGAAGATTCCGGTCAAAGGGAAGTCAAATGAAGAGACCTAAGGAAAACAATGCTCTATTTTGTACATGTTTCTTAGTGATGGGATCTGAAGCAGTTTCCTAACCCCACGGACTTCATCAACCACATGTACAAACTAAATCCAACAGCCATTACCTTAGATTTATGCCTCCAGCAACCGAGGAAGATAATTCCATATGCTTGTTTGCCTACGTGTTTTTGTTGTAACTCATTTTTCTCCTTAAAATAGTTGTATAATTTCTCTATAAATACCTGTGTGAAGAACACAATACCAGTTTGAATTTGCTTAGGTGTTAAGTTCATATTACCTATTTGTAATTTTGAGAACTCATTCTCTGTTTTTAATATGAAGACTGTGTGTTTCATGGATACCTGAAAGCGTTTGTTGGAGTGTTGATTAAGTACATTTAACCTGAGCAATTGCAGAGGGCACTTGCAATGGCTAAGGTTATATTTCATTTTTGTTTTGTCTTTCATAGTTGAACTATAAATTCATTGTGTTTTTCCATAATGTTTATAATTATTTTCTAACCTTGTTCATAATGCAGTTTTTATCGTCTTCTTACTAACGCAGAATAGTTCATTTCAGTACGGAATAGTTCTTTTGGTTTTATTTCTTTTCTAATTCCTTATCAGTAGCTTGAAGTTGATTTCAGTAGTGTAGAGTAATTTATTTCATTTTTTGTTTCATTAGTATTTAGGTTTTTAATTAAACTTGATCAATGCCTTTACTGTCTTTTCATTTTATTACTAGTTTAGTGACTCATATTGTAAGTGAATGTTTCTAAAAAGCCCTTTTGGTTGATGGTTCATCTTAAACCAAGTGGTTGAATACTTCATTTATGTAATGAGTCTTTTCTACATTTTTGTATTTATTTACTCTTAGAATGATGAAGTACAAAATTCCTCAAAATGTTATCACAAGGAGGTTATTCTCCCAAAATTGTGGAACAGAGTAACTAAGCACTTGATTTAGCTTTCATAGTAGATTAGTTGCAATTTAATTTTCAATCTTAGTCTTTCATTTACTTTTGTTGCAATTTCATTTTCAGTTTTTCATTAAGTTTTGATTCTGCAATAAACTAAACAATAGTTGTAATCTCATTTTTAGTTTCAGTATTTCATTTTAGTTTTGTTTCCATCTTAGATAGCTGCAATTTCATTTTCAATTTTAATATTTCATTTAACCTTGGTTTTGTAATTGATTAGATAGTAGTTGCAATTTCACTCTTAAGTTCTTTTAGTTCATAATTTGGAAACAACAATCAAAGCAAAAATAGAAACTCTCTTTTCATTTTCTTGGTCAACTTTACTTCCAAATTTGACTTAAAGCACTCTTAGTCCTCATTTCATTTCTTTAGCAGAAGTAGATTTAAGATTTTTGTTAAGTGCAATGTAAATCATTAGGAATTAAAGGATAAAAACCCCAAAACAACATAAAACTCAAAAAAACACTAAATTAAGATGGGTCATCTTGCACATATAATGCACTACACTTCATCAGTTTACGATACTCGAATTGATAATTTATGTAGAGCAATTTTGGACACTAAATTGACCAAACATTTTGGCGTCGTTGTCGGGGAAGTGTAACTAGGTAGCCTTATCTCTTACATTCAATAATTAAAAAAAACAACAAAACAAAACAATGACATGCATGGAGAAAGAGAATCCAGGGGTAGATTTATAGCTAGGGGCAGAAGTTCGATTCCTACAACTCCACCTACTCCACCAAGAGTTAGAAAGGACACACCTCCATCCTTGACTCATACTCCCGGCCATAGGATTCCTAGAATTCAAGGGGGAAAAACTCAATCATAAGATTCTCTTACATCATCTACCAAAACAGTCCTTGGAGAGAAAATTTTTGAAACTCCAACAGCAGGGATAACCTTTTTCACCTCCACAGGAGAGCCTATTGTAGTTGAAGAACTAGGAATACATGGTGAGGAAGAAAAAATAGAAACTCTCTCTCATAGTCCATTAATAGAAGAACCAGAGGAAGAGGGAATAACCTTGTAGGTTGAGCCCTATACTGACTTTGAAGAAACTATAATGGCAGAAGAAGAACAAGATGGAGAATTCTCACTGTTTGAAGGAGGGGGTAGACGAAGAGGTAGAGGTAATAATGGAGGAGGTAGAGGAAATAGGGAAGTAGATAACTCTTTTGGATTCCCTATAGTGGATGAGGAAACACATACCGCAATGAAAAACATCTCACTATCTGTCCTGCCAAACTTTTATGGGTTGAGAACTGAGGACCCTGAAACATTTTTGTTTGAGTTTGAAGTCTTGTGCAGAACATATGACTATCTAGAATACTCTCAAAAACTCAAATTGTTCCCTTAAACACTAAAAGGGGCTTCTTTGAAATGGTTTATGGGGTTAGTCACTCAATCCATTAGAACATGGAATGACATGAAACAGGCATTTTTGGATAGATACTTGGATTATTGTATGCCTACCAATCATAAAGATGAGGTGTTCAAAATGATGTTAAAAGAGGATGAAAACTTAGAGGATTTGCTTGAGAGATTCAACTATAAATTGAAAAAAGCAAATATGAACAATTTAGATGAAGAAACTCTGAAAGATATTTTGTCAAAGACCATTAGAGATGAGTGGATAGATATCCTTAACATGATGGGGAAGGGAGATATCTCTCAACTTCCATTGAGTGACATAACAGAACTATGTATTCATCTCTCAAGAGGGAAATCTAAAACAAGAAGAGGGCTAAGAGATCCTTCTTTTGTTAGAGTAAACAAATCTGCAACTAGATCTGTAAGTAGGGAAGAAATTGGCAATATGTTTGATGAGTTTAAAACTGACATTATAGAGAGCCTTAGTGAGAAACTAGACACCCTTAAAATTCAAAACAAGTAGAAAATAGAGGCTAATCCTTTAGCCATCTTTTTTCCAAAATGTAGGAAGAAACATGCTCTAAGGGAATGCCCTTTAGATGTGAAAATTGTAGAAACTTGTATGATTTGTTTAGAAAGTCTTGAGACCAAGGGTTGTCCCTCAATCCCAGGTCTTAAAGTTGTCTTTCAAGAGGAAACAATCCCAAATTATGCAGAACCTCTTTGTTTTGTTGCAAGAAGAACTTGGCAGGGGCCACAAAATCAAGGATTTAACAATCCAATGTACCTTCAACCCCCACCAAACTGGAATTCTTGGCAGCAACCTTGGCCTCAACCTCAATCTCAGTATCAATCTTAACCATGGACACAAAGGGTACAAAATACTTACTGGAGATTTTCCCAATATTACCAATATCCTCCATCTCATCAGAATTATCCTCCCCCACAAAATCAACAACCACAACTTCAAAATCAAAACCCTCAACTTTCATTACCATTTCCACAAAAATGTCCACAACAAATTCAATATCCTCAACTCTTACTGCCATTTCAGTAGAAACAAAATCAGCTACTTGCCCAACCATTACCAAACCCAAATAATAAAAACCCTCAGAATGCTTATATGGTAGAAGGAAAACAATTTCCAACTTACATGATTACTCCTCTAGATCTTAATGATGTTCAACTTAGGTATGGTAGGATATTAGAAAAGGAAAAACCTTCTATAATCATTCAAGAACAAGATAACTCCAAGGAATACTCTCTAAAAGTCATAAAAGTTTTGAGGGGTCATCCCTCCAAAACCAAAACATTGAAAAATAAAAACAAAAAGAATCAATAAACACAACTCCTATCATTGAGCGACCAGCATCTACTTATACACCTCCTCTTCCTGAGAGACTACAAATTGATAGAGGGGTACAAAAACAGATCTTGTTGCCCAATTATGATTTTCTAGATGAATTGAAGAATGTCTATATCAAAATTCCTTTGTTACAATCCATTAGAGAAATTCCAATTCTAGCCAAGACAATAAAGGATTTGAGCATTAAAATACCAGGAAGAAAACCAAGAGAAACAAAAAGAATTCACCTGGTAGGAAAGATAGTAGACATCATGATGGGAAAGATTGCCATGCAGAAATATGTGGATCCGGAAAGTCCAATTGTCAAGACACATATAAATGGAATTGAAATTCCAAGCACATTGATTGACTTAGGGGCAACAATAAACATTATGAGTAGACAAACTATGGAGCAATTTAAACTTCCTAATCTTCTTTACACACCTACCTTACTACAACTTGCAGATATATTAGTAATCAAACCAGATGGTGTACTAGAAGATATTTCAGTCTCCTTAGATTCTTGTGAATATCCCGTTGATTTCATGATTGTAATTCCCAAGAATAATCTAGGACGACACCCACTCATATTAGGAAGACCTTAGTTGGCCACAGCTGATGCTTTTATTAGTTGTAGATCTAGTGACATGTATATTTCTTATGGTAATTCAACAAAGAAATTTACTTTGTATCCCCCAGCAAAAGCAATCACAGAAATAGATGACAAGGAATGGATTGATGATGAAGATGATATTCAACCTCTCTTTACTATGTCAGAAATTAGTGAAGACAGTCAAATTTTGAACACATCGGAAAATTTTGAAACATCTTCAGAATATGGTCATGCACAATTCCAAGAAAAATCTAATGTTGAATACTTGACATCTAGGCAGATGTCTCTTTATTCTATGGAAGATTTTGGTAGCTATACAATTGATATTTTTCTAGGTAGGACATTGAACATAAACAAAAACTTGGAGAAACTACAACAAGAAGAGCTAACCAAAACATTACAAAAACATTCTGCTGCATTTGCATGGGAATACACCGACATGAAAGGTATTGATCCTAAGACTTGTATCCATCATATCTATATTTAGGAAAATACTAGACCAATTAGACAACCTCAGAGAAGGATGAATCCAAATCTCATGGAAATTGTGAAAGAAGAGCTCCAAAAATTACTCAATGTAAACTTCGTTTACCCAATTTCAGATAACCAATGGGTTTCTCCTTAGGTAATTGTTCCTAAAAAGAATGGTAAATGGAGGGTGTGCATTGATTACCAGGAATTGAATAAAGCAACCCTGAAATATCACTTTCCTTTTCCCTTTATAGATCAAGTGTTAGATGCATTAGCAGGTAAGAAGTACTTATCATTCTTGGATGGTTTTAGTAGTTATAATCAAATTCAGGTAGCACCTAAGGATCAGGATAAAACCACATTTACTTGTCCATGGAGAACTTTTGCCTACTGAGTACTTCCTTTTGGGTTATGTAATGCACCTACAACATTCCAAAGAGTAGTACTAGGAATTTTTTCTAATCTAACACATGATTGTGTAGAGGAATATATGGATGATTTTACAGTCTATGGAAACACATTTGAAGAAGCTTTGAAAAATTTGGAAAAGATCCTTAAAAGATGTAAAGAAACAAACCTTTCACTAAGCCATGAAAAATGCTTTGTGATGTTTACAGAAGGTGTTGTTTTAGGACATCACATTTCAGGAGATGGGATTAAATTTGACAAATCTAAAGTTGAAGTCATCTCTAAGTTATCAATTCCAAGTTGCCAAAAGGATGTTAGAATTTTTCTAGGATTTATAGGATACTATAGAAGATTTATAGAAAACTTCACTAAAATAGCATCTCCACTCTTCAAATTTCTTACAAAAGATTGTGAATTCAATTGGAATCCTGGTTGCCAACTAGCATTTGAAACCTTAAAAGCAAAAATATCTGAAGCACCTATTTTAAGAGGACCAAATTGGAAAATTCCTTTCCATATTTCTACATATGCTTTAGATACAGCTCTGGGAGCTGTATTGGGACAAAAATATTTGACTCCTTATGCCATTTACTATTCAAATAAGAATTTGACTCCCACTAAGTTGAATTATACTGTGACTGAAAAAGAATTCGTCGCTGTTGTTCATGCAATTAACAAGTTCATACATTATATAACAGGCTATGAAACCTTTGTTAATACAGATCACTTTGCAATTAGATATTTGATGAATAAACGTATTACTAGTGGCAGAGTTACAAGATGTCTTTTACTTTTGCAAGAATTCAACATTACTGTGCTAGATAGACCTAGAAAACAAAACGCAGTTGCTGATTTCTTGTCCAGGATTCAGAATATCATACAAGACCCTCCGGTTGAAGATAAGTTTCCTGATGAATATCTCTTTGCAATAACTACTCAAATACCTTGGTTTGCAGATATTGCTAATTATTTGGTTACAGGGAAGTTACCTTCACATTTGTTTCCTAGAGAGAAAAGAAAGATTATTCAAGAAAGTGCAAGATATTCATGGATCACTAATGAATTGTATAAAATAGGACCAGATCTTATGATCAGAAGGTGTTTCAGGGAAGATGAGATGCATGATATTCTCAAAGCATGTCATGATGAGCCATGTGGTGGAAACTTTGCTAACAAGAGGACAGCCTATAAAATCCTTTCTTTAGGATATTATTAGCCATCCATCTTCAAAGATGCTAAAGAATATGTCAGAAGGTGGGACAGTTACTAAAGGGTAGGAAACCCTGTTCCCTCAAATGACATGCCATTACAAACTCAGGTACTTATCGAACCCTTTGAAAAGTGGGATTTAGACCCTATTGGACCAATTAATCATCCATCTAAGCAGAAAAATTATATATTGGTATGCACTAATTATGTCACAAAATGGGTAGAAGCCAAAGCATTACTTTTTTCTATCGAAAAATCTGTAGTTAGTTTTCTTTTCGAGTATATATTTACTCGCTTTGGTGTTCCAAGAGAAATTGTGACATATTAGGGATCTCAATTCACATCCAACATGATGGAAAGGCTTATGGAGGAGTACAAGATCAAGCATAGGAAATCTACTCCCTATCATCCACAAGCAAAATGGTCAAGTGGAGTCTACAAATAAAGTGATTGAAGGAATCCTCACCAAGACTGTGCATCTACATAGAAGAGATTGGGCAGAAAGGTTTCCTGAATCCTTATGGGCCTATAGAACTACATGGAGGAACACAACAGGACATACACCCTATGAACTTGTTTATGGGAAACAAGTCATGTTCCATATAGAGTTCCAAGTCAAAACTTTCAAGATGGTAGTTTAGTTGGGGATGGATTTATCAAAAGCTCAAAGACATAAACTGGAGCAATTAAAATGAACTTGATCAAATCAGACAAGAGGTAGTTCAAAGGACTGGTCTAGTCCAACAACAGAGGGATAAATGGCATGAAAAATACATCAAGGACAAAAAGTTTCAAGAAGGAGTTTGGGCATTGTTATTTGATTCAAAGTTTAAAGATTTCCAAGGGAAATTTCAAACTCATTGGCTTAGGCCATATGAGATTGAAAAAATCTTTAGTAATGGAGCAGTAAGGATCAAAACAATAGATGAAAGTCAAACTCCTCTTCTTGTGAATGGTCATAGAATGAAAATATATCAAAAACCAATCTCAAAGGAGGAGTTCATCAAGGTCTTCCAGAACAATTCTGAAATGAAGTTGATGAAGAATAATCCTTCTTCTCCACCAACTTAGTCTTTGTTTTTCCTATCTAAAAAAAAATGAAAAAAAAATATAAAAAATAAATAAGCTATATAAGGTTGAAAAGCAATCATTGACTAACATGCTTATATAGAAAATACATGGTGAAACTCAGAAGCCTCTGACACGCTATATTTTCCATTTCTTTTCTGAAAAATGGTGACTCATTATGCAGTCTGCAAAATTCATTGTCTCATCTCATGTCACTCTGTTTTATTTTTACAATTTCACCTCATTCAATTGCCATATTTCACCAATATTTTTTCTTTTCTAACATTTCTTTCATCTCCATTTTCATTTATCATCTTGTCACATTTTCACTCATACAGTCATTTCCATTTCATTCATTCATAAACCATATTTTACTCTCTATTTTACATTCTGCAGCTATGTTATGTTCTGCAGTTGTTTCCACATTCTGCAGTTGGTCCCGTTCCATAGCTAATCCTGTTCTGTAGCTAATCTGATTCTGTAGCAAAAGTTTGATTATCAGTCCAAGCACAAAGAGGCCAGTTCATAATAAAATCTTATATGCAGGTAATTGAAGAGAAAACAACTTTGAAGACCAATCATGCCTAAAGCACCTGTGGAAGCAAACATCAAGATATTAGCAAGCAGGAGGTAAGGTTCCAAAGGTACAAACAAAAACTTATTTCAAAAAGCAATACAAAAACATAAGTTTGTATAAATTGTATGACCATATGTCTCCTTGATTAATCATTATGTGATTTGACTGCCACAATGACTCCGCCATACCTTCCGTCTTTAATGCTAAACAATCCAATGATGCCTTCATAACTAATCTCCGTTTTAAACTCCATGACTCGTACTTAACTAGACTTCTACAGCCCCACCTATTAATGGTTAGATTAACAACATGACCTATCTGTATACGACTCTTCAAAACCCTGATTGTTCATTTATTACGCTAAGTTTTTCTCTCATACTTCCGCAGCCTTTTTGTGCATACAATCACTCTGTTTCCATATACTTTTTGCACACATTCATTCTGTTTTCCACACAGTTTACGTATATAGCTTCACAGACAACCTGCTTCCATATATTCTGTCATTCTATTTCCATATCCATAGTCATTTTGTTTCTATATACAGTTGCTCCATTTTCGTATACACAGTCCTCTTTATGCAGTCACTCCATTTCTTAGACAGTGAGGGGAATTTTGAAGAATAGTCGAGAACAGAGGGGGCTTATTGTTAGAACTAAACTAGTAGGGGTTAAATACATGGAGGTTTACCCGCAGCTGAGGGGAATGTTATAGAAAGCTAGTTGGTTGTGTTTTTTGAAAAGTTCAATGGTTACCATAAGAAATCACTAAATCCTTTTCCAAGTCATTTATGGAATGGAAGTGGAAATAGGTGACATCAAATTTGCAGTTATCGAGTCCTTTATAGCTAAAGCAATAGAACTCCCAAGGCTAGGAGAAAGGTGGTTTAAGAACAAAGAGATTCATGATGAATCCTGGAAGGTCATTCTTAAAAATCCAGGTATGGACACTTCAGTTTTTAGAAAAGGGATTCCAATCTCTGCACTTAAAAACAAATGGAGTAGCATGTTTTTAATTTTGCAAAAATTTATTACATGCGAAGGGAGGTTTGGTTCTATGTATGTATATCATATACGACTGTTAATGAATTTTCTAGAAGATGGAACCCTCAATCTACCCTTTTTCCTATTGAATAGTCTGAGAAGAATGGCAACTAATGTTCAGAAGAAAGTTAAATCAATAGAAATGACTCTATATCACCATGGACTAGTAAAGATTTTAGTTTAATTTCATTTGAGAAGTGTAGGGGATACATGGGAGGACTTTTTGGTAAGGAATTTCTTCCAAGATGCTCCAGATTTTCCTAAGGGAAGTCTTATTAAAAGGAGTAGGAGAAGGAAGACCAGTCTCACCATTCAAAGCACCCCTGAAACTTCAGCACAAAAAAATGATGAAGAAGAACCAATCTCTGAGAAATTAACAGAGATCAAAAAACAGATTAAGCAGAGGAGAAAAATGAAAGAAAAGGTTGAAGAAATCCACAAGGATATTCCTGAACCTTCATCACCTAAAGAGGATGAACAACTGCTTTCTGAGAGATTAATCAAAATCAGGGAACAGATCAAGAAAGATAAGGAGAAAGGAAAGAGGAAAAATGATACATAGGAAGAAATCATAGGCTCTCAAAATTTGTGGAGGAGTTCTAGACTCGGGGGAAAAGTGAAGAAAGTGAAATCAAAAGAGACCCAATTTATAGATTTAGAGGTAGAAACTCCAACTCAGTCCCCTGGAAATATTCCATATGAACAAAGCCCACAAAACTCTCCTCCAAAAAACTTTGAGAGCAACCCAAGAAGAGTTTCTCCAGGCATTGATCCAATACAACAACAAATTTATGACTACATAGAGTCATTGGAGAAAAAGAATACATCCGTAGACCCAGGGACTTCAGCTAATCCAGAGTAGCCTACCTCCTCACAAGAAGCTTTAACTAGCTCCCTTAAGAAGGAGATCTATGAGCTAGAAGTTCTGAATATGCACATCCAAAGAGAAAATGAAGCCTTAAAAGAACATAATAAGTTGGATAAGATTATCCATGACAAAACTATGCTTCACTTGGGTTTATGGCACAAGAAGAATAGAAAACTAAAAAGGAAGAATAAGAAGCTAAACATGGCACTTATTAACCTCAAGTACATATTTCTCATGAGGAAGCCAAGGATGACAATTTGTGCAAAGAAAAGGAAGAAGAGGAAGTTGGATGTTTGGCTGAAGTATCAGAACAAATGCAGTAGGAGGAGGAATTTCACAATTTTTATTGCATGGGGACATGCAATAGTCTTGCAGTGGGGGTATGTTGAGTCTCAAAACTACCCTTTCCTTAGCAACTTTTCTCATCCCTCCTTCTTTGTTTTTCCATGAAGAAATGCATTCCTATCATCAATAACCATTATACATTGCCTCAAGGAGAACATTTAGTGATTTACATGTTATAATTTTATGTTTGCTATTTGAATAAGTTTTTGTCTTTTAGCTACGGAACACAACCACATTTTGCAGCTAATCGGTTGTTCTGTAACTACTTCCATGCTTTTACAAGTTCCAGGTGTCAAAAGGGGAAAATGATTGCAAGGGCAGCTTGGAAAACATCATGGCATGGATCGTGTCCTATTCACCTAGCCCAGGTTGACAAGGAAGACTCTGGTCAAAGGGAAGTCAAACTAAGAGACCTAAGGCAAACATAACTTTGTTTTGTACACGTTACTTAGTGATGGAATCCGAAGCAGTTTCCTGAGCCCATGGACTTCATCAACCACCTATGCAAACTAAATCCAATAGACATTACCTTAGATTTATGTCTCCAGCAACCAAGGAAGAGAATTCCGTATGCTTTTCTGCCTACATGTTTTTGTTGTAGCTCATTTTTCTCCTTAAAACAGTTGTATAATTTCTCTATAAATACATGTGTGAAGAACGCAGAACCAGTTTTAATTTTCTCAGGTGTTAAGTTCATATTACTACTTTGTAATTTTGAGACTCATTCTCTGTTTTTAATATATAGACTATGTGTTTCATGGATACCTGAAATTGTTTGTTGGAGTGTTGATTAAGTACATTTAACCTAAGCAATTGTAGAGGGCCCGTGCACTGGCTAAGGTTACATTTCATTTTTGTTTTGTCTTTCACAGTTGAACTATAAATTCATTGTGTTTTTCCATAATGTTTATAATCATTTTCTAACCTTGTTCATAATGCATTTTTTTCATCTTCTTACTAACGCAGAATAGTTCATTTCAGTACGGAATAGTTCTTTTGGTTTTATTTCTTTTCTAATTTCTTATCAGTAGCTTGAATTTGAGTTTAGTAGTGTAGAGTAATTTATTTCAATTGTTGTTCCATTAGTCTTTAGGTTTTTAATTAAAACTGATCAGTGCCTTTACTGTCTTGTCATTTTATTACTAGTTTAGTGACTCATATTGTAAGTGAATGTTTCTAAACATCCCTTCTAGTTGATGGTTCATCTTAAACCAAGTGGTTGAATACTTCATTTATGTAATGAGTCTTTTCTACATTTTTGTATTTGTTTACTCTTAGAATGATGAAGTACAGAATTCGTCAAAATGTCATCACAAGGAGGTTGTTCTCCCAAAATTGTGAAACAAAGTAACTAAGCACTTCATTTAGCTTCCATAGTAGATTAGTTGCAATTTCATTTTCAATCTTAATCTTTCATTTAGTTTTGTTGCAATTTCATTTTCAGTTTTTCATTAAGTTTCGATTCTGCAATAGACTAAACAATAGTTGTAATCTCATTTTTAGTTTCATTATTTCATTTTAGTTTTGTTTCCATCTTAGATAGCTGCAATTTCACTTTCAGTTTTAATATTTCATTTAGCCTTGGTTTTGTAATTGATTAGATAGTAGTTGCAAATTCACTCTTAGGTTCTTTTAGTTCATAATTTGGAAACAACAATCAGAGCAAAAATAGAAACTCAGTTTTCATTTTCTTGGTTAACTTTACTTCGAAATTTGACTTAAAGCACTCTTAGTCCTCATTTCATCTCTTTAGCAGAAGTAGATTTAAGATTTTTGTTAAGTGCATTGTAAATCATTAGGAATTAAAGGATCAAAACCCCAAAACAACATAAAACTCAAAAAAACACTAAATTAAGAAGGGTCATCTAGCACATATAGTGCACTACGCTTCATCAGTTTACAATACCCTGATTAATAATTTATGTAGAGAAATTTAGGACACTAAATTGACCAAACAGTCATCAACAGTATCCGATAATGGGTATTCAAAGGTGAATGTTAACAGAAATCCCTCGCATAAGACATCCCATTCGCCCATACCATGTCAAAGTTCTGTCTAGGTATACTTGTTTGTCAGTATGACATCCAGGGTATGGTAAAATAAGTGTACCCATTCAGGCTGAGGTTCTTCTCCATAGGCCTTGGTCCATTTTGCGAGGTTTGTGTGCAGTTCATCGTGTCCATCGTATTTATTTGCTATTCATAGTTTTAGTTTCCCAAAACACATCATCCTCCTATAGTCGCACCAGTTTTCAAAAGTTCCTTGATGTGTTCCCCACCAATGCGCAGGTGTCACACGCAGTGCCCGCTTCAACTCATCGAACCGCTGGTGATCCAGTACTATGCTCTAAAACTTGCTCAAGAATCCATCCACCACTGTCAATCCATAATATGTCGGGAGATCTCGGAGCTGAGTTGTGATGCAACACAGTGATTTAGTCATCATGTTGCAATTCAGCGTTGTCACTTCGTTCAATCGATTCTGCTAATGTTAATCTTCTTCGTCTGAATCCAAGGTGTAGGAACCCACATGCTCCCACAAGATCCTTCCAGTTTTAGTCGTTTTCACCCACTCCTGATCTTGCGCAGTTATCTTGTAGAGACAATCCATCTCATCGTCGCTTCCATCGCCATGCATGGGTTCAGTGTATTGTCATCCTTCAGCTGGGTCTAGTAGAATTACTACGCATAAAGACTTGTTCTCGAATATCATCTTCCGCTTCTTCAGGTTGATGACTCCATTCATATCCGTGGCCCAGTCAATTCCCAACAATGTGGGGTAACGGTTGCTGTCATCAACAATCTCTATTACCTCAAAGTCCATTTGTGTGCTCGCGCCTTTGATATCCACTGTTACTCCTTGTAATCTCCCCATGGGCAAGATCTTTTTTTGGTTCGCCATCCATAATTGAATAGGAGACCACTGTAACGTGGGCCTACCCATGTGTTCCCACGTCTGCTTGGGTAACACATTCGCATCCAAACCCAGGTCCAAGATTACTTGATCCATTTTATACTCGCCAATTTGTATCGTCAATCTCATTTCCCTCCCAGTGCACAATGCATGCTTTCACAATTTTCAGACTACACGCGGTCCACCTAACCCTGCACACCTAGTGATCAGCTCTTATAGTCCTTTAACTGCTTTATTGTCATGCAGGAGCTTCGTGCATGTCTCTAAAAAGGTAGTAAGCATAGAAGGATCCATTCCCGGCTCTGGTTGATCCTTACTACCTGGAGTAGAGGCCTCTGTGAAGCTCTTTTTAGCTGCCATAAACGTCTCCCTTGCGTGTTCCAAGTCAAACACAGGTTCCTTTGTAGGAGCCTTGTGCAACCATGTATCTTCCTCGAGCTACTTCCCCTTGTCTTCCCCTGTGGTCATGTTACTTTTGAGCATCATGTTCACGTTGGGGTCTTCTTCGCATAGTTCAAACCTCATCATTTGGATATTTTGAGTCAGAGTAAACTATGGTACCCCCTTCTCGCGCATCTGTGCGATCAGCATAGGACAATCTACCATTTCATGATCAAACTGCTCACAGTACGAACAAGATATTCTCGTTGGGTTGGTACAATCATGAGTGTAGTGCCCTAGTCCTCTACAATTGTAACAAATTAAATGTTTGTAGCCCCTTCCTGGCCCCATTCCTCCTTGTCCTCGACCTTTCCCTTGAAATCCACCGTGCATCATTCCCACTGTTGGGTTGAGGGCTCGCGTTTTTGTATGCATTTGATAAGCTGGGGATTGATCCATCATTAACTCATAGCTCTGACATGTACGCTCATCGTGGCCCACTAATCTACAGTAATTACAAAATAGCTGCTACTGACTCTGTATATACTTTTCCAACAGGTGACAGTTGTTTGTTGTGTGCTTTCCTCCCACCTGACAAATCACACACCAGAGCACGGGTGCCGCACTTGGCCCTGCCTATGCCTCTGGTCTTAACAACATTGGTCCCCCTCATGCAAAATAGTTCATGAATACTGGATAGTGATCCTTATTTGACCCTAGCATTTACATTTTATGCACCACACTTCTTCGCACCCTTCTTTCTGGGGTGCCCTATCCTGCTTCAAACTCTACATTTCCAAGCATAGGTTCTGTAGCTGCGCATGGATCTGTTGGACTCCTAACCCTAGATCCTTTATTGATGTTTCATGCAATCTCATCGCCATTTCCAATGCTTCTACCTAGGTTGACAACTTCTGCTGTGATAGCGTCATCCTCAGGTGTGGTGTCAAAGACACCACAAACCACGCGCGATGCTGCACATCCTTCAGCGTCATATTAGCCTCACGAATCATACTTTTCAGCCTCTAATCCAGATCCCAGGGAGTTTTGCCTGGAAGCGTTGCGATCTCTTTAAATCCAATGATTGACTGTGTCTCTAACTTTGGCCGGCTAAACTCTTTGTTCAGCACATTCTAGATTTCCATTATTCTTGCATTTGGGTGATCAATGCTTGATATACCATGTTAGCACACGATCTTGCATTGCGCTCTCCAATTTGGCCTTCTTAATGTTGTCATCTATGACCCCTTGTGCTTCCCACACTGCTCTTACCACAAACTAGAACTGGTTCAGATCCTCATTCCCCACTCCTTTGAATACAGGTAGCTTGATCGTGCTCGCCACGCTGAACTGCGGGTTTGGTGGAGGCGGGGTGGTTGAAGATGGGGGTGAAGTAGGAGAAGTGAGTGATGGTGTAAGTGGAGGTGATAACTGTGAAATGCACTGCCTTATCAAACTGACCGCACTTCTCAGCGAAACCTGAGCGCACTCTTCCTCGCTCATTCGTGGAGGTGAAATTAAAGGATTGTTTCCTAACCCTTCGATCCCTTTGTAGATCTTCCCACTTCGCATCATTCCAATCATTAATGTATTCGCATAACTTGTTTCTCACATAACAACATCTTAATCAAAGTATTCAGCAATTTAATGTACATACCTCGCGGTCCCTTGAGGAAACACCGTTCTGCTTCTCTATAGCTCATGGTTGTGTCTATCACAAACTTAGTGATAAAACCTCCTATTATCTGGTCGAGCCAATGGTCCACGGCCCACGCGATCTTATCTTCTGATGCCTCTAGTCTGCATACTAACTCTAGAGTCCACATTATCGGTTGATTGAGATTGTACCTTCCTTAGCTGTCAGCTAACCTCGCGATCCAATCATACAATTTTGAAGATAAGGTCATGAAAAAGATCTCGTGGATTTTCGTATATACGTAGCGATCCAGTGACCTCTTCTCGGATATCTTTGGAGTCCTGTTTTCCTGTGTTACAAACTCGTGAAGCTTCTAATCCAACCAATCTTCAATTTCCTTCTTCGTAGGTTTCCAGTGTTCCGACATCATACATCCCTTAGGCAGATCCCAATCCTAACAACGAAACCATTTGTTGGCTTATTGGGGCCTGACCCAGGTTCAGAAGTGTTTTAGCCAAACAAATCCTAAAACTACTGACCCTTTCGGTAACAGTCCGTGGAGTGCGGATTGAGGTCTCACCTGAGGTAGAATGGCGGGGGTGTTGGAACCAGGTTTCTGCACCCTAGGGATGTCTTGATGAAGTTTGGGACGTTTGCGAACCGATCCTGCACACTAGTGTAGCTTCGCGCAGCTATCTGACCTTCGTGTGGCTCTGTATAGAGCGCGAAGGGGCACTATCTAGATCCTCTAAACTTACTATGTTATTATTATAGATCTGACTTAATTTTTTTGGCCTAGTAATCTTTATCAATCATTCAACATTTATAGCCAATGCGCGCAACCATAAACTGTAAAGAGATGCATAAACATATAACAAAAGCATAAGCATATAGATCTGCGAATAGATGCACAATATTTCAGAATCAACTTAGCTTTTATTAACTTCTGTCTTGTTACAATCACAACTCCACCCTGCGCACTCAGCTGTAGGGGTCCGCGCACATAGCTGTGGACTCTACCAGGCCTCTGCGCACACAGCTGCAGAGCCTCCTTCTACTACTACCACCCAAGACTCGAACTTACAGACTCAGAGCGAATATCGCATTCAAAAACCCATAACACTTAAGATCAAGACTAACCAAAAACTGACTTCTACACCTAGAGCCTCACTCTATTTATACATTCCCATGGTCCGTGGACCATGGGTAGGCCGACAGATTCTATATTAAATTGCAATATTTTAGGGCGGACAACCCTTTGACTTGGCTCATTACAAATCACGGTCCACGCACTTCGCGAAGCCTTTACAATACCATTACCCAAAATTGTGGGCTTTAAGCCCTAAAATTGTTACGCAGGGGATCTGCTGCCCAACACTGATAACCTTCTTTAAGCATGAAACGTGGAAAACTGGGTGTACTCGGGAAGATGTAGCTAGCTCCAATTTGTATTTCATAGTACCAATGTTTTGCAACACCTTGTAAGGACCATGGTACTTGGGTGATAATTTATTATCCTTCTTAGTTTGCTTGAGATACATTTGTTTGTATGGTTGTATCTATAAAAATACCCAGTCACCTACATCAAAACTTCTTTCACTACGATGTTAATTTTCATGTTGTTTCATTTGATTCTGCGCCAAAGTGAGTTTATCCTTTAAGAGTTGGAGAGCTTTTTGTTGATGCTCGATGTGATCTTCCATTACTATAACCTTAGAATTTTCTCTTAAATATGATGTAGTGGATGGTGGATAATATCCATAAAGTGCCATAAACTAGGTCATTTTTGTTGGAAGTGTTATACCACCATTCAGCTAGAAGTAACCACTTGACCCATTGTGTTTGGTTATCAAATACAAAGCAACGAAGATATCCTTCCAAACATTTGTTCACTATCTCAGTTTTCCCATCAGTTTGAGAATGATAAGATGAGCTATGAGTTAATTGAGTACCAAGACAAGAAAATAATTTCATCCAAAAATTTCCAATGAAAATGGGATCTCTGTCACTTACTATAATCTTTGGATTTCCATGAAGATTTTGAATTGTTTCCCTAAATGCAATGGCAATTGTACTAGATTTAAAAGGATGAGATAATGCACAAAAGCGTGCATAATTGGTAAGTCTATCAACTACCACCATGATGACAATATTTCCTTTAGACTTGGGTAAACCTGTGATAAAATCCATTGAGACCTCCTCCCAATGCTGACTTCAAATGGATAAAGATTGTAACATAACCAGGGTGTTAATTTTCTCAACTTTATTTTGTTGGCAAACCAAACATTTTGCCACAAACTTCTGAATAGAAGATTTAAGTCCATCCAAAAAAAAATCCTTCTTAACCCTATGGTAAGTTTTTGAAAATCCTAAGTGCCCTCCTAAGGGAGAGGTGTGCAATTCCAAAAGCATATTTTATTTGAGTTGGGAATTCTTACAAATATATAAGCGATATTTGTACCATAATGAATCATTTTTCCAACTAAATGTATTAGATGTACTAGGATATTGTTGCAACTTTTGAATGAGTGACCACACCTCTTCACCATCCTTCCACTCATCGGTTATCCACTTAGGTTGGATAATAGAAATGGCACAAAGCAATGCTTCCACATCCTCATCCCTTCTTGAGAGTGCATTTGCAACAACATTTTACTTCCCTTTTATGTAGATGATTTCAAATTAATAACCCAACATCTTTGTCACCCATTTTTGTTGCTCTTTTGAAGATAATCTTTGTTCCAAAATGTATTTAAAACTATCATGATCCATTTTTACCTTGAAGTGTCTTCCCATTACGTAAGTTCGTCATTTCTTTAGTGCATTTAGTAGTGCCAACATTTCCTTCTCATAAATAGGTTTGTGTAACTACTTTCTTTTGATTATATGACTTTCAAAAGAAATGGGTCTTCCTTCTTGCATTAGAAAAGCATCAATTCCATTTCATGAAGCATCATATTGTACAATAAAAGTTTTTGTGAAGTTTGGCATAGCTAATATCGGCGCTTGGCACATTTCCTCTTTAATATGCTCAAAGGCCTTCGTTGCTTCTGGAGTCCAAGAAAATGCATCTTTTTTCAGTAGTGATGTTAGAGGTGTCACTATCTCCCACAATTCTTAAAAAACTTGTGATAATACCCTGTCAACCTGAGAAATCCTCAAAGATGTTTTATGGTTGTGCAGATTTTACATTGCTTAATGGCTTTAATTTTGTTAGGGTCTACCTTAACACCCTCATGTGATACAATATGACCCTAATATTCCACCTCCTGTACTCCAAAGAAACATTTGGAGGTTTTTTCGTATAATTGTTTCTCCTCCAATAGTTTGATCACCTTGTCAATGTGTTGAACATGATCCTTTCAAGACTTGTTTTAGACTAGTATATCATCAAAAAATAATAACACAAGTTTTCTAAGGAAGGGTTTGAAAATGGAATTTATCAAACCTTGAAATTTGGAAGGTGCATTAGTAAGGCCAAAAGGCATGACCAAAAATTCATAATGACCCTCATGAGTTTTGAATGTTTTTTTAGAATGTTCTTAGTCTTCATTCTAATTTTACGATATCCTTAATGAAGGTCCAGCTTGGTGAAGTAAATTGCTCCATGTAATTCATCCAACAATCAATCAATGATAGGAATGGGAAATTTATCTTTAATAGTGAGCTTGTTTAGTTCTTTATAATATGGACACATACACCATGATCCATCCTTCTTGTGCACCAATACTACTGGAGCAGAGAAATAACTTTGACTAGGTTGAATTATACTAGCTTCTAGCATTTTTGCAACCATATGTTCAATTTCACTCTTTTGGGAATAAGGATATTTGTAAGGCCTGATGTTTGGAGGAACACTTCCTGGAATCAAGTTATCGCATGATCATGACTACGAATAGGTGGGAGGCCTTTGGGAGTCTCAAAAACCTTAGAATGGTTGTTCAAGACTTTTTGGAGATCTGGAGAAATAGATGATTTCGATGTTTGAACCCCTAGTAAGCATAATTGTGCAATTGCGCCCCATTGTCCTTTCTTCATACACTTTGTCATGCCATTAGAGTTATTGTATTTCCTGGTTTCCTTGTGATACCCCTTAATTAAAATTCATTTCCTTCTAAAAAAAATCAAGAAAAGTTCTTGAAAACTGAAAGCTATTGTCCCCAAAGATTGTAACCATTGGACTCCTAGTACAACATCAACACCACCCATTGGAATGGAAACAATTGGACTATTCAATACATATTCCCCCATGATTAGCTTGATATTATGGCACTTTCCAGAGAAATTTATATTTCCTCCATTTTAAACCATCACTTGACACTTTGGTGCTGGACATAGGAAGCAATTCAATTCCTTGGTTATCTTACAATGAATAAAATTATGGTTACTACCTGAATCAATCAACACTATTACCTTTTTCTTCTTAATATATCCTTCTATCTTGAGATTTTGAGGAGTGATAGTTCCTTCCAATGTATTACAAGATATGGTCAGATTCATTTCTTCTTTCTCTGCGGTTGATTCCTGGCATATCTTCTCCTCTTTTGATTTTTCTTGTTCGTTTTATTCTTCCTATTCACAATCTATGTAGAATAATTTTTCTCAGAACACTTATGACCGTTAGTGTATTTTCTATCATAATTGTAACAAATTCATTTTTCTCTTTTTTCCTCCAATTGTTGTGGTGTCAACCTTATAGGTTTTGGAAGCCTAGGAGAAGCAACACTTCCATATTTATAGTTGTGAATGGTAGACTTTCTTGTTTCCATAATTTTTCTTTCAACTTTTATTTCCACCTTGAATGTCTTCTCCAATGAATGAAGTTCCCAAAGGTGAACCTCATGTTGGATGTTATCTTTTAAATTCCCTATGAAGACATCAATCATATGATCCTCTGGAATATCTGTTACCCTAATATTAAGTTTTTGGAAGTCTTCAATGTGCTCCGCCACTAAAAACTTTTGTTTGAGATTTATCAATTGGCTAAAGAAGTTGTTGATCTTTGCATCTTCATAATGTCCTATCATTTTCTTCGTAAAAATTGACTAGGCGACAACTGTTTATGAGAATAAATCCATCTATACCATACAAACTAATTGGGTTCTAAATATAAAGATGCAGCACATACCTTTTGTGAGGGTTGCACATCCTCTAGATCAAAATATTGCTCTATATGTAATATCTATGTTACGAGATCCTTGCCATCAAACTTCCTCATATATATATTTTGGAATGTGGTGGTTCTTAAACTCCACATTGGAGTTTCTAAAATAGTATTCATATTCTTTTTGTCCTCGTATGATTTTGATGGATTACCTTGTCACTGTCGGGAAGCCTTTATTGCAACAAATTTGTCAAACCTTCCTTCAAAACTTCCATGCTTGCTTTTAAACCATTCATATCACCTTTTAAACCATCCATGTCTCCTTTTAAACCATCTATGCAACCTTTTAGTTCATCTTTGGTTTCTCTTTGTGAGAGAAAATTTGTTGCACTTGGTCTCGTAATTTTGATATGTCATGCTACAATTCTTCCTTTTCATGCATCACAATAGAGATTTATGAGGGCTTAATGGGTGTAGAATTATTTTTCTTAGGATGAATTTTAGAACCTAATAATGATATCCATGCTTCAATATGGCATTGGAATCACTTCAAACTAATTTTTCAAAGAAAAGTTATGAAATAACAAAAAAAATACACTCCTTTTTCTTGCTTTTAGGAGCTCGATCTTGAAACGGTTGTAAATCAGTAATTTTGGATCTCCAAGTACTAAAATTCCTTACAGTGGTATCTCTTTGAGTCTTATTCCCGACCCCACAAGTCTTATTGAGATTGGATTCTTCAAGAAAGAGTTATGCCAAATCTCCCACAATGACCTGATTATGGACTGGTTCAGTAGATTGAAGTTGTAAGGGATGCCACATGTCTTTGTTTCAACCTTCGGCCCAATAATTGATACACAAAAAACTAGATTTCTTTTTTATTTCAGCCTCTTTTTACAAAATTTAAATCTGTTGCCTGGAATGAAAGTTATGATGATTTTCCTTGGGTCACGTGTTTGAGATTGAATTCTAAAGCCTACAAAAACCCTAAGTTCCTCATATCATATCTCTGAAAATGTAATGAACAAAGATCCAATTTTTTTTCATGAATCTCACCATGATTTTGGCTCCACCTGGTAAAAATTTCAGCTTCTAATGCCTTGTACAAAAATCGTTATAGCGAAAAATCCAAAATGTTTTGTTTGAAGAAGTGAAACCCTAGAATCCAAAGCTCTAATACCAAATGCTATGCAACCATCTCACAAAAAATATAGATCAACGACTTAAAACTTATCATCTTCAAGGGGGAAACCTCATTTACATTACATAAGTGAACAATTCTTAGATGATACAAATGACAAGACATCCTTTGTATATATAAGATCCTAAGGGGTCACAATATAATCAAAGCCTACATAACAATAATAATGTAATGGCACAATAATAACAATAGTGGGATTCTAAGGGGCACAATAATAATAATATGGGGCTACATGTGCACAAAAATAACATTAAAGGGGATACACTAGTATTATAGGGACCTAGTATTATTGAAAATTGAAAAAGTAAGGATGTGTGGTAAAACAATTATTGATATAGTAGAAACAAATATTCATATCTCTGAAATTGCACTCACAAATATTTTGACATTGCATAAAGCTACCATGAATGTGCTTGCAATGTCTATTGAGGAATGAAACGAAGATAACCTAGGACTGAGAGAAATAATAGAGATGTTGGAAAATGCTTTAAATCTAGGTCTTTTTTTAGTGAATCCAATCGGAATATAGACTCAACAATCCCCAATTCCCACTACTAGAATCTCATGGACCTATTGGAGCATTGCAACTGGTTAATGTAATAAAATGTCATATAGTCAGTAATATATGCCAAATATTAGAAATCATTGAGCATGTATGGAAAATGGTTTTTTTTACTACACTTAGCAAAAAAAATCAATTCATTTGTTGATTTACTCACAAATAATGTTACGAAAGACAAGCATTTCATCAACAATGACTTGCTTGCTTTTGGTCAAAATCTTGAATTGATTTCTGATTATAGTCCAAAAGAATCAGTACACTAGAAAACGTTATTCTTAATGTAAGGGAATAAATAATAGAAGAAGTGATGTGTTTCTGAAGGCCATGAAAATTGTTAAAGATATAAATGGTCTATGCATTATATGAAATTATGAATTGATTACAAAAGAGACATTAACATTGGAACTGGACGAGATAAAACAGTCAATGGTAGAGTAGTTTGATGTTGTAATTATTTTTACTGTAGAAGAAATTAACAAATGGGTAGTTGAGTTTGTGAGTATTAATGACAGGAAATTTGTGTTAACCGCTCATTTAGAAGAGGAGGCAATGGTAATCGAAAAACAATTATTCGATCAACATGGAAGGCTAGAGACGGTCTATGCATTATATGAAATTATGAATTGATTACAAAAGAGATGGTAACATTGGAACTGGACAAGAGAAAATAGTCAATGGAAGAGTAGTTTGATGTTGTAATTATTTTTACTACAGAAGAAATTAACAAATGGGTAGTTGAGTTTGTGAGTATTAATGACAGGAAATTTGTGTCAACCTCTCATTTACAAGAGGAGGCAATGGTAATCGAAAAACAATTATTCGATCAACATGGAAGGCTAGAGATTACAATGGGACCAATGAAAGAATTTATTCAGGCTAAGTTGAAGACATTGGTTCAAGAGGCCATGCATCCGGGAGGTAGCTGATAGTCAAACAATTAGTATATATGCTTTCACAAATTGTATGTGGCCTTAAATATTTACATATTTGTTTTGTGTTTACTAGTATTCAATCATTATGATTTGTTAATTTTACTAATTTCACATAGTTTATTTGTTGAATGTATTTACTTTCTTTCTTTTGCAGCTCTCCTTTTTCATATTGTAGTTCATGTATTTACTTTTGGCAGATGCAGAAGTAACTAATTAAATATAATATGCCACAATAGCGAAGTGAATGAGCTAATGAATTGATTCATTGAGCATTTTCATTAATGATACAATCAATTCGTGCTAAGAATCGGAGTTCTTAATTCTTATGATCTAGTATTCTATTCATTTGTATTATGTTTATTTATTTCAACTATAATTATGATGATTGAATTTTGAAACTCGATATTGTTGTTGCTACTATGATTATATTGATTAATGTTACAGACTTATGCTTTGAGCATTTGTATTATGTTAATGATACATATATGCTAATAACGTGAAACCTGAGAATAGTTAGTTTTTCCATTAAACATAAATAATGTTCACTGTCATCATATTTTTAAATTTATCTAGAGTAGTGGTGAAGCTTTTTGTAAACAACTTTTTGTGCAAAACACATAGATTCTGATGATGAAAGCTTCAAAGCTTCCTCTACATAGTGCACTTAATCTGTAGTTCAGCTTATATGCCTATTTAGGCAAAGATAATTATAAAAAAGTCTTTATGCTTATGTTCATATCTCTAAATATGTTTCAAATAAGCCATTTTTCCATAAGTGCATAAGAAGTCTATTGTGCGGAGGAATATTTCAATGTGTGGAATGTTGCACTTTGCACTAAAGGTTTGTATTACTAATATTTTAGTATTAAACAATGCATATTTGTTTCTCACAATAAGACCAAGGTAACTAGTGGACCTGGAAATAAATAGTGCATATCCCCCTATCTTTGTAGCTAATTAAGTTGGGTCCGCATTTCATCACACTTCACACTATCAGAACAACAATGACAACCACACTCAATAATTCACTTTCATTAGTCATTAACATTCGAGTTTAAACACAATGTTGATAAGAATTTTACTAAGATAATAAATATATTGAGGAGATACAATGTAGCATAGTCCATGCCTCGACTGTTTATTAATTGATTCTCCCCTTGTGAATCTTTCCACATAGTGAGCATTTGTTCTCCACGCACACTTCCTCTACATAGCATCCTCTAGAGGAATCTTGCATGTAAAATAAACCTAGAAATTAACACCAAAAAGGAGAAGTATCAAGTTGGCATGTGGTAGTTTGTTGTTGTATTGCTAGCTTTTATTGTTTAGTAGAATGAAGCATAACTCATAATTCACAATTCTATTTTGTTGAAGTGTGGAAATTGTAGTCAGTCTGCAAATGGTGTCCAGTGATATTTGTGCTTATGCTCAAAGGTTGTTATGTTGCATAATTAAATAATCATCATTTTTGCATAAAATCCATACACAATAATGAATTAATTGATTAATGCCAGTCTCCGCACAGTGTCCTATGCACACACTTCTTCCATACACACTTCTTTGTACAACCACCTTTGAACAACCACATGTTGTTGTGGGTGGGAACACCCTATGGCCTTGGGTTGAAAACCCCAGCAGAGAGGAGGGCATACAACAACAAGAAATGTGTAGACAAACAATATAAATGCTTAAACTACTTAATTGGGAAGCAATGGTATTACTTGGAGGTCCTACGTTTGGTGTCTATCTCGCAGGTCCAAACCGTCTGCTTCTTTCGATGCCTTTAAAACCTGTAACTTATTCACGAAAATCATATACAACAACAGTAATAGAAATCATGTTCATGATATATGTCTTAGATCGTATAAGAGAATGAGAAATTACGCATTAATATAAGATATATAAGAAAATCTCAACATGGATCAATGCATAAACACAATAAATATCAGGAACAAAACATCATTTCTTTATTGATGTAAGCTAAATGAAAGGTGGAAAACTACAACCTGAGTCTTCCTCCATCTCCAAGCGGAACCATCCTCTGGATCAGTCTTGTCCCGGCCTCAGCAATCTTCCTCCATAAATACATACAAGGATATCATAAGAGGGATGAAGGACATCTCAAAAGAAGAAACAAAGGTTTCCTATAGTTTGGGAAGTGCAGGAGGAACAGGGATTTCTTTAGACTCGATTAGGGATAAATCAATTATAATATCAATATCTCATATCTTCTCCCCTTAGGCCTTCCCATGGAGGTTTATTTATACTTCTCCAAATTAGTTTTTTCAGTTGGGAAACAGTTGGGCCACAGGTTATAGTAGGTGAATAATAGGTAAAACCCGTAAAATCCGCCCGAATTTAAGGATATTTATTATTTTTTAGTGTTTTAACACATATACATGGGTTGGGTATATACTTACCCGCGTGTACACACTTTTAACACAGAGTAAAGTAGCGTATGGGAAATCAAACAGTGTTTTTTAGAATTTGGACCAAGTCTGGAAAGGAAGGGTTTCCCTAGGCCATAACCAGAGCATCAAATCTACCAAGAGTGGTAAATGGTGCTATAACAGATGCCCCATAATATATGAGGTCAAAAGGGGTACATGATGGATGAAATATATTAAGTGTATAGAAGGAATCATGCCGAGACCGGAGAGGAGTTCACTAGAATTCAGCCTGCCAAGCCATTGAAAGAGATCAGAAAGGAACTTTTGTATGAGGCAGGCATACCCATGCTAACAGATAATAAAGCATGTCTGCATGTTAAGTACAAAAGTGGATCTAATATGCATACAAGTATAAAGGAACTGAAAATACATAGTGGATCATCCGATCATATCCAGATAAGTACATGTCTCAATATCACATATAAAGAATTGATCAATGACGTTGAAATAGGAAGTTGATCACTGAAATCATAAAGATGATCCAAAAAAAGTACCAAGTCAATTGGTGGAACAAATGGTACTACACTGCAACTTGGGTGCCAACATATAAGATGTTGTTGTAAGGAACTGCAATATATAAGGTGGATGGTGTCAACTAGCAAAAATAGGAGCAACTGACAAGTGAACCAAGAAATGTTGATGCAAACCCAAGGTCTTCACCGACCGCTGTGGTACATTTCTACATAATGGGAATAAATGATCTGAAGTTGACCATGTGAGAAATCATTTGATTACCAGTCATTGATGTATATTGTTAACAAACATGACGCTACTCACTGATAATGATGATGAGAGTCAAGGTACCCAGTACAATCTAACAAGTGTGAATAAATGAGTTGTATTCGAACACTTGGAAGAATCTATCAATCAGGAGACAATGATGGTTTCCCACTGTCGATAGCAAAGGAGTCTACCACTGATGACTGCAAACCCTAAGGTACTACCAAATGGACTCTAGATCTTGTTCCCAAAGCAATGAGTTGAAGTTGATGGGAAAAGACTCACTAGAAGGAAGGCATCAAGGCATCCTTCATCAATCCAATGCGAGTGTAACCCATAGTCCAATAATGTGGAAGGAATCGGATGAGTAAATATGTAGTAACTCAACCGAAGAATGTTTCCAGTGTACACAAGATGTAGCTAGAACACTATAGAAACCCTCTAAACCAACCAATAATGAAAGCTAACACAAAGGCGAGGAATCCACCAATACGGTCAAATGGAAACCAAGGTACTACACAAATCCTAATGTGTGATAATTAAAGCTAACGTCGAACACAAGGGAAACCACTAAGTCAAAGACCCATGATACTAATCGATGTTGGGCACAAGGTGACCTATCAATAATAAAAATAGGGCCAGGGTGCGGCTCTAAGTTTTCTCTTAGAGAAATTTTTCGTAGTCGATAAGAGCAAGACCCGCTAGCAAGAAGTCAATGGAGACCTTCTCAAACCGGCACGAGCAAAGGACCAAATAGTCGATGTGATAACGAACATGACTCTCACAACCAAGGATGGTCGACTGAAAAATAGGTCAAGAGACACCGCAGAAAGGCCAACTCAAGTTTACTTCCCTTGAACAAAAGCACAACTCAAATGTCACTACATGGTAACATATGATAACTTTATAAAAGTTTGTCATGCAGGAGGCATAAGAAACTCTCCATATGATTGGAAGAGATAACCAATCAGAGGAGAACTGACTCAAAAACAAGATTAAGGCTCTCCTAAGTCAAACTAAATCCCACCCCAATGGATGAAAGACTTATTTTTTGAGTGATTTGTTCAAGGGGAACACAACTGACTTTAGCTGCCATTAATTATGGAAATAATGTCTCGTTCCCGCTCTTTTTTTGGGATATATAATTTTATTTTATTTTTGTCTTTTTCATATTCATGAAGCCTAAAAAAGAATAAAATAATGCTATAGTAGAGTGGAAAGAACGAGTGTCCAAATACAGATGCACTAGTTCCTAGGAGGGGAACATTCCTATGCTCAATGCAAGGTGACGAAACTAGTCAATGAAACTCAAAGGAATGTTCTTTCCACGGGTAAAAAGGTGTGTCAAGTTGGAGAGGCTAAGTGACTGCAAGGTTGATTTTGCAGAAGACATGGTCCAAAGGTGGCTTAAACATGAGTCCAAGAGAAGCTGGCTCAAGGCCAAAAGTTACAAATGGTCAACATGCAATGCAACAGTATAACTCAACACAAAGGAGCCTCTAGGGTATAAAGCCAAAAAATAGTGAAGAAGAAAGAGAATGAGTCTCCAACACATATGTCATCGCAGGACTAAAGAGGACTCCCAAGCCTACTCAATATAGCAGCATGGGCAACATATGCTAGCAAGGATCTAACTAAGATTCCCATGTAAAGGTTGGCTCTACCATCATATCATGATTTTATAAGTCAGCGAGTGAAAATGGTTTATGAATCCAGACATGAGGAGGTTGACCTTATGGCAAAAAATATTGCAGTATGGAGGTTAGGATGCAAAATGCAATGGAAAGTGATATTCCCTAACTTATATGCCCGTAAGAAAGTGATACTTGCCATGATGGGTCTACAGTCATGGAACTGAAGAAATTTCTCAAAAAGTATCCAAAGTGTCCTGTAAAAACAACCCATCCCAACACTCCAAGCCAAAAGGTCAGAAAGTCCATAAAAGAAAAATCAACTTTAGAAAAGATAATTTTCATTTGTCAACCTATATAAGGACCTTTGAACTCACAATTTCTCATTTGAGTTTTGATCAATTAGGTGAAGGAGCCATGGAGGAAAAAACCAAGCAAGCTTCCTCCATCAAATTCGACCTTTCAAACTGTTTCAAATTTTCCATGTAACCTTCTAATTGAACTCTTGATAAGTATTCAGGTTTTTTAGATGTTTTATCATAAATTTGACCGTAAGGAATCATTTAAAAAATAATAATAATATTTGCGTACACGCGGGTTGGATAAACGTGACCCATGTATAGGAATGCCCTACACACGACTATGTAAATAACGAACTCGCGTGTGTGCAGATTCAAAATTAAAAACATGGTTTTAATGATTCAAAACATCATTTTTTGTAGGATGTCGATTACTTGGCATGAAAGAGAGCATAGTGAAATTGATAATCAGGTAATGGAGGATCAAAATGCATTGGATTCCTTACGTGGATGCAGATTGTTAAAATTATTCAAAATGCCAAATATGAAGGCAAATACCATATTTCTTGAGTTATTAATCCACTACTGGAGTGCAGAAGAAGATGCTTTTGTGATTGACCATATGCCCCTCAAGATTGAAATAGAGGATATCTATTTGATTATAGGTCTTTCCCGGAGGGGAGAGAGGGTCCACTCAACCGGAAGGACAAAGGTAGTCTTAGGGTAGAAGACTATGTCCGCATATACTATCCTGGAAACATTGAAAAGATTGGAAGTCATATTCCAATCAAGCATGTAGAAAGTTTATCACTGAGAATATTTCTTTTTACCATAGCCAGGGTAAATGGTTTCGTTGCTCTACATTAGGCTTCACATGTTTCCATGAGTCTTGCACTAGATTTTCTCACTACAACCTTTGATTGGTGTACACCTCTGCTAGCCAATATGAAGAAATAACTTACTTCTATCCAAAAGGGTCAGACGAAGAATTTTGGATACGGAACTATCTTGTGTTCCTTATTTTTTGAGAGAGTACCTAGGATTCATCCCAAAGTGTTATTCACCATCAGCAACCCAAGAGATCCATGGATGTGTAGGTCATTTGACTTGATTAAACGACTAGGGGGTGTTGAGGTCCCTAGGACTACATTTGATGATGAGTTTTTCCTTTGGTGGGAACAAAAAGTCATTGCATTCGAAGACTACCCTCATGCTGGCATGGATTTTTGAGGAGATACGGATCTAGTGTTGCCACTAGACACAACATGGGGTGCCATAGGTATAAATGATTTTTAATTTTTGAATTTTAAGATTTTTTTTGGATTTTATGAATTTTCAGTATAAACGAACTAAAAAATATTTTTGATGAGACAAAATACTTACAAAATTATTGACCTGACACAAATGTTGGACTAGTGAGACTTGATGGTCTTCCTCAACACAGGCGTCGTGGAAGAGACATCGAAGGGGCCATAGCAGAGACTGAGAGGACCCGCCATGCAGTCCAGAGAAACTTGGTGAGGTTAACTCACCAAGTACCTATGGTGGCCATAGAGGACCTACCAGAGGAGATGCAACAACATGTGGTGGGAGTACCACGAGATTGGGTGCGACTATTTCGATGGGTGGTCAACGCCATCATTTTATTTCTTGCTGCTCATTCTAAGAAGGATTGCTAGATATATGATCAGATATTTTTTATTAGACATGATTATGGGCATAAGACCTAATTTTGTAGAACATTTTGTCCTGATTTTGTATATTATTTTTGGACACAAAAATCTCTATCTATATAGAGACAGTTTTATCATGATGATCATATATTTACAGATGATACTTCAATTATTTTTTATGTTTTAATGTGATGAATGATTTATATGCCAATCCAATGCTTGATTAGTGATAGAATCTACTAAGGAATTTTCTGATCATGGAATATGAAAAAATGTGATATAAACGAATGATCTTTGCAATAAACACACTCTCAGAAATTGGCGATATAAATAAGGATATCTCACATGATAGATGTTATTCAGCTGAGATACCACTAGTTGTGAATCTAAATAAACTACTCATGAATCAATATAAAGAGATATTGCCTCAGATATTAGATTAATAACAACAGTATATTCGACGATATTATTTGAAGCGAGACTGATACATACTCCTCTCGAAACCAACAACTGGCTAGATGGATAATAAATCACCCAAGCCGCAGAAGCAAGGTTCGGGGTGTATCTACTGGCACCATTGGTGAACGCTAGATATATCAAATCGTACATCAATACCTACCAAAGCCTATCAAAAATGTTGACATCACTAAAATCGATAGATATATATGTACAATAATACAATATATATAATCAACTAAATGCTAGGCTGAAGCCTAAGAAAAGTACTTCTTAAGGTAGAGCCCATTTCTCAACTCCGCCAACATGTTTCCTTCAAAATCAATCAATTCATAAGCTCCCTTTTTCAAAAAAAATTGACAATAAAGGGACTGTACCACAAATATTTAAACTTGTCTACCCCCAAGGCATCTTTGTCTTGATCATAGACCAGGACAATGTCACCTTCAGAAAAAATTGTAGGACGGACAACTTTATCATATTGAATTTTTACCCTCCTCTTATGAGCTTCATTGATTATGGGAGCATCTCGACACTGCTCATCAAGATGTTCCAAATGAACAACGCATTCTTTGAGACTAGAAGTGTCGGGAAGAAGTTCAACAACCATTTTAAGGGAATTAATTTCACATTCTACGGAAAAATAGATTTTAACCTGTAAAATAGTTGAAAAGGAGTAAAATTAGTGGCAGTGTTAACTGACATTCGGTATGCCCAAAGTGAAAGATATAACATGATGCGCCAATTGGATCTATCTTTGTTAATCATCCTTTACAGGATGATTTTAAGGTATTTGTTCACGACTTCAACCTACCTAGCCTGAGGATAGTACGAAGATGAATGCTCCTGCCGGAACTCAACTTGAGAGCCAATTCAGACACCATTTTATTTTGGAAATGACTGCCATGGTGAGTGACAATCTCTTTAGGAATACTGAATCGGGAAAAAACTTCATTGAAGAGAAACAAGGTTGTTGTTTCACCATCATTTTTGAAAGTAGGCATAGCCTCAAGCCACTTAGTGAAGTAGTCTATGGCTTCGATGATACACTTTTGGTTTCCCGTCGAAGGCAGATTACAAGTAGTAAAATCAATATCCCACTTTATGAAAGGACCGACGACGATCACAGGAAAAAGAGGAGCTAGATTTGCGCACATTTACTGAGTATAAACCTGGCATGGATGGAATCTTTTGACCACTTCAATATAATCTTTGAAAACCGAAGGCCAAACATAGCCTACTCGCAAAATATTTTGGGCTATAGCAAGCCCAGATAGATGACCACCACAAGCTCCACTGTGGAAATCATTAAGCACAGACTCATCTTCCTCTATGGTTAAACAACATCCAAGGATTGAATCAACCCTGTGATGATATAAAGTGTCACCTATAATAATATAACTTTTAGCGAGGTGACACAATTTTCTATGTTCATCCTTGTAAAAAGAGAGTGGAAACTTTTATAATGATATCCCCATACCAAGCATCTTGCGAGGAAATAAGAAATAGATGTTCATCACGAAAAGTTTCCTCATAAACAATTTCTTCCTCACAAGGCAACTCCCAAATCAACTTTGCAAACACTAAATATTCTTAGACTTAGCCGACATGAATTCGAGGTTGAATTCTTGTAAACTGACAATCCATCTGTTATATTTGCTCCCAATCACTTGCCTACTAAGAACAAACTGAACTGGATTGATGACTGCTAAGGCAAAAGTTTTTCGACGCATAATGTAATGTCTAAGTTGTTGGACAACATGGACCATTGCTAAAGCTAATTTCTCAATGGGAGAATAGCGTAGTTCACGACCTACCAAGCCTCGGCTCAAATAATAGATTATGTGCTCACCTAAGGCATCATCTTCCTGAACCAAAACCATACCAATAGTTGATTCTGTTGCAATGAGATACGAGAGGAAATCTCTGCTATAATCAGGTGGACTCAACAAAGGAGCAAAGGATAATTCTTTTTTCAAAGCATCGAAAGAGCATTGCACGAAATCATCCCATAGAAATGGGATCCCTTTCTTAAGAAATCTCATAAATCCTTTTGTGATCTTGGCATGATTGGTTATAAATCTTCTCAAGGAATTTTCCTTGGAGACTTTGAAGTTGACGTATAGAGGATAGGGCAAGCAACTGAAGTATTGCCTCAACCTTGAAGGGATCTACGAGAATCCCCTCAGTTGACACGATGAATCCCAACAACCAATCGAATGTGATGGAAAAAACACACTTATTCGAATTCAACCGGATTTTAGAAAAATGACATCATTTAAAAATAAATCGGAGATGTTTAGTATGATCAATTCTCTTTCGAGAATGAGCAGCTAAATCATCCAAGCAAGCTTCGATAATGTGCTTGATATCGTGAAAAGCATATGACATGGCCCGCTAAAAAGTAGCTCCAACATTTTTAAGGCCAAAAGGCATCTTTTTATATACAAATGTACCCCAGGGACAAATAAAAGATGTCTCATGTTGATCCTCTGGACAGATAGCAATTTGATTATAAGTAGAGAATCCGTCCATAAATAAGAAAATTTCATTATCGACACATTCATCAATAATCTGATCAATAAAGGGCATGGGGTAATTGTCCTTAGGACAAGCCTTATTTAGGTCCCTAAAGTCAACGTATACATGGATCATTCCTTGATTTTTGTCTACAGAGATTGGATTAGAGACCCATTCAGTTAAAGGAATGGGGTATATGAAACCCACCTTAAGAAACTTCTCAACTTTAGCTTTAATTGTTGCTACTTTTCTAGGGTTTACTGATCGAATTTTCTGACGAATAGGTTTTGCATTTTCATACATCTTGATCTCATGCTGGACTATAAATGGATCTATTCCAGGAATTTCCTCATAAGACCAAGTGAACACATCATGAAACCTTTTGAAGAGATTGGTATAAGTTTGAACTTCGTCAGGGGAACAATCAACTCCAATGAAGACATTTTCAATAATGTTGGGATTCCTAGAGATGTTCAATGGAAACGTTTGTGAGATAATAGACATATTATCTTCAGTAGAAAACTGCGCTGGAGCCAAAAGGTTTAAAACTGCATGAACATCACTAATAGAAGGAATGGACAAACTTGATTCTATTTCCTACAAATGAGGAATGAAATAAAAACGATGATGCAAATCATTCCATGGTCTTTCAACACCCATAATTGCTTCTATAATTGCTTCTTTAGATGGCAAGACAGTATCTAAGTAATCTTGAGAAGAAGTAAAATCTAGATTCTAGGTTGGAGCCACATCATCCCCATCCAGCTCCTCTGGTGAAAAAGGAGTACGATCAGAGTTTGCAGTGTTAGTAATAGACTGATAAGTAATTTATGTTGTATACAGATAACATGCCATTCCATCTACATGTCCCTCATCTAATGTGGTGGTAGATGAGGGTAAGGGCCAAGGATCCAAAAAGTAATGAGTTCTAAAGAAATCTCTTCGAGAAGGTGCCTTGGAGGATGAAATATCATTAATTCTAGCTATAGGAGCAGGAAGATCAAAGGTACCCATTAAGGAAGAGTACATTCTAACTCCTAAATCTCTATAGGCTGCTTGGGATTATATACTAATGAAACAGTAGATTCAAAAGATGCATTGGAGTCACTCGGATAATAATCCATCTTATCAACCTTTACAGTTCTCCCTTCATGAGGAAAACAAAGGATGCGAAATAACGACAATACAATAGTATCCATCTCATAAATCCAATTCCTACCCAAAAGGATATTGTAATCCAGTTTCACATCAACTATATCTACTTCAATATTTACCACCTTACCCCCAACACAGATGGGAAAGGCTGGAATAATCCCATGTGGTCTATGAGAATTTTGTCAATAAAGTAGGTGAAGGAACAACTTGAGGCGATCCACTAGCCATCCAACATGATATGGACATTACGCATGTGGCTCCCTCATTAACGACAGTTCGAAAGATATTGTTCTTGTGATACATGGGCTTAATCTGAAAATCCATATGATGTGGGAGTCTCTTCTTGATGTTTGACATATCAAATGTAAGCACAAGATAATTTTTTGGATCAACTACTCTAATCATAGTGAGTAATGCACTCCAATGTGTAGGGCACGACTGGAGTACCTCTAACATGGATATAGCACAAGGACTCTGAGCCAGATCTTCTATAATCGAGTAGTTTTGGGCTGCCTTAGCATTAGGGTTAATGGTCGAACATTTTGTGGAGCCTTTCGACATCTGAGGTATAGACTCAACTACGGGCCTCTTGGTATGGAGTGTCTCTGAAGCATCGGGAGCATACTTAGCCTTGGATGATTTTGATTCACCATAATCACGTGACCATGTAGCAACGTCAATATGTGAACTCATGATGTAAACATTTGATGTATTTTCCCCTTCTTGGTTTCCCCCAGCGGGGGTACTGGTAGAGTTCGCGCTAACAAGTAACTGTTTCCCTTGGGGAAAAGGGTTAGTTAGAACATCCTGGGAGATAGAAGACCCCTGCTGAACTAATAAGCATTGAGCATATTGGATTTTAGGGCAAAGATGAGTCAAATCCATTCACATCTTGCAAGGAAATTTTACTTTTTTCTTAAAATCTTTTTACCCCCTCCAGCATCATTGCTAGGTTTGTTTACATTTCCCTTCCAATCCTAATTCTTTTTCCTACCTCATCCTTTCTTCTTCCCATCAGATTGTTGGTTTCCTTTGGGGTTAGATGTTTGGACGATGCTTATACACATAGGTTGAGAAGGCATAGGCACTGATGGCGATGCCTTCATAGAAGAAGCAGTTTGTAAAGAAAACTACTGCAATTGATTTAGCAAGTTGGTCATGTTAGCATCGATCGATCTGTCTAGCCTGTCGGCATGGGGACCTGGCTTTGGCTTGGCTAAATCATCCTTGGGCATAGGATCATCAAGCATAATTTTCTGAAGAACCCCAGATTGAGAATATATAAGTTCTAACTGCTGGGCTCTAAAAATAGTCTGCTCTTCAGTGAACAAACCGGAGAGCGATACATCCTTAGATATCTTAGGTTGCAAAGATTTAAGAAACCATTCAAGAAGGAATTCTTGTGGAATATTGGCTTTAGTGAGCCTCTTCCTTCTCCTCCATTCTTGGATATGATCCGAAATGTGGGTTGCCTGGTCCTTGTGAAAATTAGCAAATAGCTCAGTTCCAACATCATAATGGACAGGCAACTAAAAGTGGTTCAAAATATTGTAGCCAGATCACTGAAAGAAGTGAAGGTGCCCCCTGGGAGTTCAATGTACCAGGTAGCCACATTTCCAATTAGGGTATGTTGGAAAAATCTCAACCTGATTGAATCATCTATCAGGGAGTTTGATGAACACCATAAGTGGAAAGTGGTTACATGGTCATCTGGATCTTCACCAGTCTTCCCCTCGAATTTGGGTATATCAGACGAGAGCTTGGTTAGAACCCGAGGCCAAGCTAGGTTATATCTAATTAGATCATTAGTCAATTTAGAAAGATCTGACAAGTTTAACATTGTCAGAAAAGGTAATCATAGAGGACCCTGAGGATACAACCCGATCTGGGCAAAATTCCCAACATTCTGAAAAGAATACCCTGGATTTGTGAAGGCACTAGTTTGCCTGAAGTAATTCGTGGAGCCAGCTGAACCATAAGGAGTTCCTTGTGGTCCAGAAAAAGCTGGATTTTGACCAACTCCTACTGAAAAATTTCCATATCTAGTGAAGTTTCCCCCTAGAGAGGTGTTGAAAGGAGCAAAGAGCCCTTGGTAAGGGTTCCATGCATGAGCATAGGGAGAAACGCTCTGGAATGAACTAACAGAAGAATACGAAATGTTCCCATGTTGGCTGAATGAGAACTGATTCCCGACTCCAAGTCCACTAACTGCAGGGTTTGTCTGTACTTGGAAAGGATTATAACTTTGACTCGCAGAGGGAAAAGGTATTGATCCTAAACATGGGTTAGAATGTGGTATATGACAACTCCCAAAAGGGAAACCCTGAAAAGAAGTTGAACCACTTTCCATGGAAGTCATAGACATGGAGGCAGCATACATAAAACTTAACATAATTGAAGGAATCACATTTTTTGGCATTCTGAAGGGGACAAAAATAGTGCCAGAGGCGAAAACGTGGGTGCCCCCACTCGAATATGGAATGGAGGTAGAGACAAATATCACAGTGCTAGGAGCAATAGAAGGTATAGAAATTGTTCCTCCTCCTTGTATGGATATAAGAGTTTGCATACTAGTACCACTTATGGTGGAAGCTATCTTCCCAATACTGGTCATCGAAGAAAAATATCGAAAAATACCTGGGCTCGAAGGCCTGTTAGTCGAAGTCCCGACGTATAACAAAACGTTAGGATGATCAGGAGGAAGAGGAGAATTAGGAGTCAAAAGAGACTCAGGAACTTCTTCGACCTCAATAAAATCTTTTGAATGAAAGAGAACTCTAGAAAGGACTGGAGTGTTCCTCTCTAATTCTCTACTTATACTAGGTCTATTTTGTGAATCAATATCTCCAACCAGAGGATCAATCTCCATTGCATCTACTACCACTGATTGGAAATCATCGGCAGAATTTATCCTACGGCTTTGAGGATAAGGCTCAGCACTCGTAAGTGAAAGCCCATGAAGCCTCCTAGACAGACGAACTGGTCGATCAACCACTTTTAATTATTTTGAAGAGATCTAAGTAAAGGCTCAAAAAATTTGTAAAGCTATGCCTATTAGGAGCAAAGAGCACTCTCTAAAAAGTCATTAAAGATACAGTCAATCAAACTACTTTTAAGTATTTCCACTCTGAGTGATGAGGACCAAACACCAAAATATAAGAAAGCGAAAATCAAGGACCTTCTGAAAATAGTCTAGGGTAATGACAGCCCAAGCCTACTAGCGAAGGTAATAGAAACAATTACACTGACCTCTAGACAACAACCTTTGCCGGTGCAAGCACCCAAGATTCACAAGGGTACCCTCTAGAAGTACTAATGAACATGATGCAACATCTACCTCAGGTGCCACGAGATTCCCCTCTGCAACCACCTATGTGATCCCTAGGAATGGCAACTATGGGCACCAGTTTGTATCAAAAGCCAAGTGGAACAGTCGTGAGGTGGGATCCAACAAGTAGGAGAGGGGGCATCTCTCTTCCTTGTCTTCACTCTCCCTCGTGCTTGACTCCCAGTCATGAAGCTTTCCCGATCTTTCTAACGACACTGGATTTCACTCATTATTCAACTTCTATATTTGATGGTTTGAGTGGCCTTGGAGAGTTAACTCTCCACTCACCTATTCCAAGGCCCTAAAGAACTTAAACTTATTGGTGTTGTTAATGACAAAGTTAAAAGGCTATAGTTCTTTTTATTAAATCGCTTGATCTTAGACGGTTGTTCTTTAAGTCAAAGGTATAATAAGAGTGAAACTTATGATGTTTTCAATGCAAAAGAAACCAATAGAAACTTAACTATATGCGTGCAGTTATTTTCTTTTGATGAAAAGGGATTTATACTTGGTTCTACAAAAAACTTATATAAGAAAAATACTCTTTTTCTTTTCTTTCCAGGAACACTCCACACACACTCAAAATATAAAAAGACTAAGAATGCTTGTGATGCAAACTAACATAATGCAAAATTTAAATGATGATGCAATATCCTAAGAATACTCATACGGTAAGCAAAAAGTGCTTCTTTATAAGGTCAATAAGCCAACTTGACAATGAAGAGGGCAAAAATTTAAAACAAATTTCCCTCAAAACCAAGAAAAACAAATTGAAAATGATCACAATTGCTTAAAAACAAAACAAAAGAAACCAAAAACCCAAAAGCTTGGAAAGAAAAAGAAAGGCTAAAACTATTTTTTTGTCTTCTTCTTTTTTTTAACTAAAGAAATTTTCGAGGTCATGAAAAGAACTACTAAATTTCAAAAATCAAGAAACAAGAACAAAGAGTCCTTAAACTTTGGAAGTTATAAAACTCATTAATAAATGAAAACTTGAAATGAGAAGGACTATAAACTTGTACAAACTGATCTGAATAGTAGTACCAGACTTCCGCAAATCGACAAAATGTCAAGAAAGACTCTCAAAGATTTCCAAAGAGGCACTCAAAATATTGTGAAAAACAACAAGTTCAATGAAAAGGGAAAACAAAGAAAAGCAATTCAAAATCTGGGTTATAAATGAAATTGAAACCAATTTCTTGTTATGGAAAGCCAGAACATCCAAGAACTTCTGACAGAGGTCTTGAACCCAAGATACAAATTGAAACCTTACTCAAAAATAAATCCTAAGCTAACTAGGCTTTTCACTGAGAAAGAGATTCAAAATTGAAAACTTGCAAGAGAATAGAGTTCTACAGAGAGTGGATGACCAGAAAATAGCATAATTCACTAGGAAACAAACCTAACTAGGTAAAATATTTTGAAAAATCAAATCAAAATTATGTATACACGACTGTGTAAAGACACAGAGGCAAGCACACACGTTTCAAACACAGGAAACTCCTGTATACGCGAGTCTATTTGAGGAAGCAAGCATATATACGCGACTGAATCCCAAGAAAACACTTATAAACAGCTCAATCAAGAAAAACAACAAATCAAGGCCTGATCCAAAATATCAGACTTGATGCCTGGGAAGCTAATAAGTCAATGACACTGTAAAAACAAGAAATCAATAAAACTAACCTTGATCAAGGACAAACAACCCAAACTAGGAAAAACAAGAATGTTTTCCCCAGTAGAGTCGCCAATTTTGTTGCGGGTGGGAACACCCTAGGGCCTTGGGTTGAAAACCCCAACAAAGTAGAGGGCATACAACAACAAGAAATGTGTAGACAAATAATCTAAATGCTTAAACTACTGAACTGGGAAGCAGTGGTATTACTTGGAGGCCCTACATTCGGTGTCAATCTCGCAGGGTCCAAACCCTCTGCTTCTTCTGATGCCTTTAAAACCTGTAACTTATTCAAGCAAAGCATATACAACAACAGTAATAGAAAGCATGTTCATGATGTATGTGTTAGATCTATAAGTGATGAGAAATTACGAATTAATATAAGCTTTATAAGAAAATCACAACATGGATCGATGCATAAACATGATAAATATCAGGAACATAACATTTTTTCTTTATTGATGTAAGCTAAATGAAAGGTGGGAAACTACAACCTTAGTCTTCCTCCGGCTCTAAGCAGAACTATCCTCTAGATCCATCCTATCCCGGCCTCAGGAATCTTTCTCCATCAATACACACAAGGATGTCATAAGAGGGATGAAGGACATCTCAAAAGAGGAAAAAAAGGTTTCCTATAGTTTTGGGAGTGCAGGAGGCACAAAAATTTCTTCAGACTCAATGAGGGATCAATCAAATATAATATCAATATCTCATCTCTTCTCCCCTTAAGCCTTCCCATGGAGGTTTATTTATTCTTCTCCAAATTAGTTTTTTTAGTTGGGAAACAGTTGGGCCATGGGCTATAGTAGGTGAGCAATAAGTAAAACCCGTAAACTCCGCCCGAATTTAAGGAGATTTATTATTTTTTAGTGTTTTAACACATATACATGGGTTGGGTATATACTTACCCGCGTGTACACACTTTTATTACAGAGAAAAGTAGCGTATGGGAAACAAAACACTGTTTTTTAGAATTTGGACCAAGTTTGGAAAGGAAGGGTTGCCCTAGGCCATAACCAAAGCATCAGATCTACCAAGAATGGAAAATGGTACTGTAACACATGCTTCGTCTGCACAACCACCATTGTACAAGTTTAACCTATTAAAATCCATAGGAATTGTATTGACATTAGACTATTGGAAAATAAATTTGAACATTAGACTATTAATAAGAATGAACATTAGACATGTCACATTTTCGAATTTGAATAGACCTTCTTGTTTTGTTGGTTACTCAACTAGTACCCTTTTATATGTTAAGATTAATATTTTAATTCTTTCAAAATCATAATCAAGGCTTCAAAGATTTATATTTTGTATTAATTTTGAGAATAAACATTAATTTCAATATTTCAATGCTTTTAAAATCATGGTTTTATGTTTAATATTTTAATAATTTCTTTGAAATAATGAAAAGTTAGATAACATTATGAAGTGATAATTCGTATATACTGAATTGAATTGTCAATGAAACATTATTGATAGTATGAATGTCATTTCTCATTTCATAGTAAAAAAATAAAAGTTAAGTACCTTTATCATAATTATCAAGTTTTCTAAAGAGAAAAAAGAAGTTTATGGAGCATTTCTTGTGTGAATAGACAATGTGTGGAACATGTGATAGGGATGGATGTATGGAAGTAGAGACATAGAAATACATACGTTCCTATTAAACGATCAATAAATTAAGCGTGTAGTTAGGACAGGTTTATTAATTCAAATAATAACAGTTTCAAATGTAAATTACTCATCGAATGTTGTTAGAGTGTAGAAGTAATTGTGAAGAGGTGGTTTTGCGTGTGCACAACCTATGCAAAGAACAAATGTGCAAATACTTTTATAACTTTCCAAATATTATATTGTATGAATGTTTATGGAGAACCAAATATGTGTGAAAGAACCAAGAATATTATTATCTTTCGTTGGGTGGATATTTTATTGTATAGAGTACATAGTATGTGTGCGAGAGTAGTTGTGCATTAGTGAATGTAATATGTGCCTCTCCGCATGATAGAGTTACATGTCCAAATATAACATGTACGGAAGAAGTTGTGCAGTTGTTGTTGTGCAAAGCAATCATTACGGAACAAGAAACGTGGATGAAATATGAACCTCTATGCACAAATACAAAAGGATATTCATAAATACAAATATCACCAATAATATCATATACGTTAATTTCTTACTAAAATATTAGCAATAAAATTATTTAGTGGACAAAATAGATGAGACAAAAAAGTGAACGAAATGCAAACATCTTCGCACAATAGAGTTACACACCTAGATATAGTGTATATGAAAGAAGATGTGCAGTCATCATTGTGTAGAACAAGCATGGGCTAAGAGACAAATGTAGTTGAAATACAGACCTCTCTACACAAATACAAAAAGATGTTTGAAAATACCAATATCACCAATAACATCATATACTTCAATTTCTTACTAAAATATTAGCAATAAAAGACTTTAGTGGACGAAATGTAGACCTCTCCGCACAATAGAGTTACATGTCTAGATATTGCATGTACGGAAGAAGATGTGCAGCTATCATTGTGTAAAGAAAGCAACATGGAACAAGCAATGTGGACGAAATACGAACCTCTCTACACAAATACAAAAATATATTAGAAAATAGGAATATCACCAATAATATCACATACATCAATTGCTTACTAAAACATTAGTAATAAAAGCCTTTAATAGACGAAATGTAGACCTCTCCTCACAATAGAGTTATGTGTCCAGATATAGCATGTACAGAAAAAGTTATGAATTCATAGTTTTGTGAAGCAAGTAGTGCATAACAAGTAGCATGGATGAAATACAGACCTTTCTGCACAAATACAAAAAGATATTCGAAAATATGGATATCACCAATAATATCATATATGTCAACATAGATTTTAAACGACGGGTGTATAGGGAAGTTAATGTTAAACTATTAATGTTAATTTGGTATAATTATTATGTTTTGTTGTGCAGAGCTTTGACTATTTAGAACATGTGATACGTTTGTCGATTTCCTGAACAAATATTCACATAATATTTCATTGTGCAAATATAGTTTTGCAATTCCTAGATTATATATCGTATAAATGTTTACGAAGGGCAGGGTATGTGCGGGATAACAAAGAATATGATTATGTTTCATTGTGCAAAGCTTTTACTGTGTAAAGTACAAACTATGTGCGGGAAAGAAATTGAGCAAGCATGTCAAAATATAGCATGTGTGGAAGAAAAGTGGACGAAATACAAATTCCATTAAAATATTAGAAAAATATCATATTAGTCTAGCATTTACTTTGGTGCTATTGCGAACAACAAATATGCTTTGTTTAATACTAAAATTTTAGCAATAAAATACTTTACTAAAATATTAGCAACAATATCGTATAAGTCCAGTGCTTGCTTTGGTGCTATCGCGAACAACATATATGCATTGTTTAATACTAAATTATTAGCAATAAAATCTTTTAGTGCCAAGTGTGGCGAACTGCACATTGAAAGTTTTCTCAGTACAATGGACTTCTTTTGCACTTCCACACAAAAGCCTAATTTGAAACATATTGAAAAATACAAACATATACATTATTTACAACTAAAATATTATCAATAATCTAAGTGGAGACAATATTATTGAGAAAATATGCATCATTTAATACTAAACTATTAGTGATATAAGCCTTTTGTGTTAAGTAGGGTGATCCACACATTAAAAGTTTCCTCTGCACAACAAAGTTCTTCCGCACTTGTGCACATATGCTTAGTTTGAAACATATTCAGAAATACGAACATAAGCAATATTTACACTTAAAATATTTCCAATAATATAATTTCTTGTCGCAATAATATATGGTCACAGATAGCTACACATTTGCATGCCTAATGAATGTTGCCTACATCTTGGAAATCAACAAGCATTGAACACAGGGTTCGAACTCGTTAGTGGCATCTGTATGGTTCAAGCCATTCAATTACAATGTGAAGCACTTCCTCCACAGTGTTATTAATGGGTCCATCTTCGGTGCCATCTTCGTTTTCTATCCAATTTGTATAAAATTGTAACGCGCTTAGCTTAGAACCTTAGCGAGGTGCTAGCTTTGGATCTTTATTTGCAACTTCTAGATATCGAGAAACTAGATCTATAGTAGTTCGAGCTCTACAAATGCTTTTCTTTTGTTGAGGGCCTATGAGACTTTAAAACATTAATTACGAGTTCAATTTTGCGAACAATCATCACAATCAGGTAAACATATGCCTTGTGTCTATGTCAATTCACCGACTACATGCTTGCATTAATTGCAAATGAAAATCACTAAAAAATTAGTTTTACAGATAAACATTTATTGTTCAAAAGCTCAAAAAAACATTGATACTCTTCACAATTGGGATATTGAGGATATTCTAAACTGTTATGCTTTCTTAACAGAGGAAAAAAAAAACCATGTAAATTCATCTAGAAACACGTGGTGGTGATTTTTTTTTAAAGGAAAGGCATTACACTTAAATATTCATACTCTAATATTAATTTTTTTCTATTATTATTATTATTATTATTATTACAATTTCTACTATCTACTAGTCCAACTATCTTAAGTGTCTAATACATATGCTTAATATTCATATGCTAATGTCAAAATACCACTTACTAATTTTCACTATGATGTCCGTAGAAGCATTCGTCAGGGGTTCATCATGCAATATTTTTAGCATAAACATTGCAAACACGCGTTAGAAGAGTTGGTTACAAATAGAATTCTCGTATGGGTTGTACGATATTGTTCTCGGAATTGCAGACTGTGAGCGACTATCATATAGAACAAAATTGCAAAAGGTGTAGCATTTGTGACAGTTCTCTAGTAATGATGTACAAGGTCTAAATACTATATGACGTGATAATACCCAAAAACATTTGGATAAAATATGTTATTGTCATATAGTTCTCATTTTTGAAGTACTTCCATGCTATGGAATTAGAAACTCTTATTTTTCTTATTTTTGTATATTTGGTCTAACTCATATCGTTATAGCAACACAAATGAATACAAGAATAATAAATATCGTTAAAGACAATCATAACTCTTCTAAGAGACATGTTTTTGTTTTATTTATTGTACTTCGATTGTATTTTCGTTACACAACACAACTGTTTTTGTTGTTTTTTTGTGCTCTCATTGCTTTTGGGCCATATTATTTTATGTACTATAACTAAAAACATTTTTTTTTGTTTTATTTTCATAAAACATATGACACCTAGAGATTTGGATTCAAGACAACAATTACAAGGAAACAAGTACTTTGAACATTTCTATAAGACATTCATATTTTTTAAAACTCAAATCCATCTAGTATTTTTGTACATTACTAATAAATTTGCTTTATCCTATTCCATTTTCATTAGACATTCTTACTTAATTTCAATTATAGCATTCTTTTAAGTAGTGCTTTTAGTGTCATATTTGTGAACATGCAAAATTTATCGAATTTGAATGATGTCACAGTGGACATGGAAAAGGGTGTGGACATAGCAATGAGAAGTACCATAGAAATAGATATTGCAATAAACAAATTAGAATCAACATAAATTATCGAAGAAATAAATGCAAATAGGTACTTTTGCACAAAATCAATTAAATTTGTATCAAAATTTTCCTTTTCCTCTTTTTTTTACCTGCCTTCACTTTTCTATTCTTTGCTTTCTTTTATCTTAAAAAAAAAAACACAAAATTTAATTCCATTCAATGGTTATAATTATGAAAAAGGATGTTGATTTCATGCCATTGTCGATTGAAGATACCAGTAGCAATATAACTAGAAAAGAAATTCACGACGTTGTCTTGGTCACATATCGAACATTTTTGGACAAAACAAATAAGTTAAAAGCAATACTCCATGCAAACTTAACATAAAGAAAGAAGAAATGACAATAACATTGCTTGTGCCAACATCATTAATCGAACAACATGAGTAAAATTTTATTGCAAATATCTTTGTTTTTATTAAATATTTCGAAATTATTCCAAAGAATAAATATGATTGTGGTGATTATGATAAAATTGTTTGTCTAAAGAGATTTAGCAGCGTAGAAAATAGTTTTCATGTTTGTCCAGAGTGCCAATTTTTTCCAAACACAAAAATTGCAAATTTGTCATGCAATGGCAATGCCTTTCCAATAGGCACAATCCTAGCTATTGCAATTTCAGCGACGCAATATGTTTTGGAAATCAAAGATGACAATAGAGAACATGACAGAGCTACAGTAAACTTTGTTTTATTTAAATTTTTTATTGTTACGAAGTTCATTGAAATAAAAAACAAGTTGTGCATACGTAGGTCTCTATATTTCAATGTTCGGGGAAAAAATTATTCAACATCTATTGTACGGTTTTCATGTATTATTTTACAAATCTTGCATATGTAACAATTTCAAGTACACAATAAACTTGTTTCAGCATGTGTTATAATTCAATGAGATTTGTAACAAAATATTTTTCCGCTAATATTGCTAAAAAATATAATTAAAAAACAAGAAAACATTTTTTGTACATCACAGTCAACATTCATTTGTGTAGTGAATACAGGAAAAGAAGATGACAGTCTAAGAAAGTTGGTTTCCTTACCAAACAGAATATGCATAGTAATCTATATCATATTCTTTAAATAGACATGTATAACAAACAAAAGATAAGAAAAACATTTGGTTTTGTGTTACTAAGTATTTGTTTTCTAAACTAATTTTACAACATTTTCAAGGATATTTGAAAGTGGTTAGCGTATATATGATCCCATTCGAAACTGTATGCACAAAATTCAATACTCCAATCACAATATCTAGAATTATAAACAATATTATGCTTTACTGCACTTCCTGCAAGCAACACTTTGGATTTCTTTATTTTCATCATTTAAATTGCATCATACATGCAACTGATAGGACTGAAAAACAATGTATTCTGAGGGGCGTCGAATTGTAAAAAGTATTACATGCACTACAAGAAATTTCCTATGAAAATACTATGCAGATAAAATAGATGTTATTGACAGCTTGAGCAACTTTGAAATACATGGAATTTTATGATAGACCATTAAAACATAATTGTACGTATACACTGACATGTTTATTTGTTTACATTGTTAAGCGATTCAGCAGTGGCACAATGTTCGCTCGTTGCATTGCCAGACATCCTATTAGCTCTTTTGTTTTACTAGACATTTGAGATTTGATTTCGCATTATCAATAAATATATATACCCATGTAAAACCAAGATTAGCAATCTACTCATCACAACAACAAGATGATTTTTTCTACCAATGTAAATATTACTATGACATTGTACATAAATGGAATCCATTGAACTATTCTTTTATTTTTTTTGTTTCGCCTCTATGTTTTGTATTATGCTATATCGTTTTTTGTTTTCCCTCATAATCGTTTTTTGCATTGTTTTCTTGATTTATCAAATTTGCAAATTCTATAACTACTCAACCTCATTGACATTTCTTTATAATAATGGTCTTATTTGTTTACAAATTCAGTATCTTTTTCCTATTTAAATAGCTATTCTATACAAGATTTAAACAAAGATCCAACCAACTTGTCATACAAAGCTCAAATGATTTTCTAAATCGATATAACTTATAAAACATATTGCATTTATACATAGATCTGTAATCCATAATATTTTGATATGTTTATTTTCATTAACTCCATCGATAATATTACAATACATAGCCTTTAGCATATATTAAATTTCAAAATATATTCAACAAATAGCAAAAAAAATGATAATGCTTTATCTATTAATTAACCATTATTTATGGGAATTAACGAGTGTACTGATTATTCTATCAGAATCAAGAACTTATTCATATGTTCATGATTTTCAATAACTCTTCTAATAGTGTTCTTACAGTATCTAGTTCATCTTCGAGACACCTAAGCATTTTCTAAATTTCTAGTATTTTATGCATTAACATTAAAATGTATTTGCTAAGAATTAAGATATCTTGGTTGAGCATTAAAATATCTTCACTTCACACATGCACATCTTCCTATATGCCCTTGCCATTGTTTCTTTGAGCCATTTCTTTGGTTTTAGTAACAAATGCAAAAAACAATGGAAAAATTCTAAAGAAATACATTATGGACAAATTATAAAGAAATACCTTAAAACACTTAACAATTTCAAAACAAAATGAACATTGACAATTTGTTTTTACAAGAAACAAGCATATATAAAATGCGTAAGAGGAAAAATGTAATCTAAATCATGAATTGACATTTAAGTTCTAAAACAACATTTAGCTACTATTGATTTCAATGATAACCATTAACTAGTAATTGTTATCAATGTGGATAATACTAATTTTCCTAAACTTTAATTAGAAAAGGCTGTTGTAAAATTTGTTACTTTAAATCATATATGTTTTACTTAAATTCCAATTTGATATAGTGCAATTGACACTATTATATTTCATGATTAATCCGCCTTACATGCTTTAGAAATCAATGTCGACATACTATTTTATTAAAATTATAAATCACATTCTGTTTCATTAACTAAATCCATTTAGCCAATAAATAAATATTTTCTATTATTATTCAACCAACTAACATGCATCTAGCAAATTTACTATGTAGAATTCTCATGCTACCAACAAGATTTTACTTTGCAAAAGTAATTTTGGAACCCAGATGTCAATTCACCACTTGAATGCATTTTTTCCTTTCTCACATTATGCAGATATTAAATGAGCTTTGTTCACTGAAATAAGTAATATGTCGCATTTATGTCTCAATGCCACATCCAACGACCAAGACAGAATCTACAATAATCATGTAATAAAATATGTTATAAACACTAATGTTATACAATAAAAATAACGATTATAATATGCGATATCAAATTTGATAAATGAAAACTGATATTGCATGTTAGCTTTGAACTTTTTCGCAGCCAAACTCAACACTTACATATCAGTTTCTAGAAAAAAATATACAAAATCCTTTAATGAGAAATGTGAGCTTTCGTAGAATCAAAGCTTGAAATCTTCCTCCACGCAGTAGACTACCACATAACCATAAAGAAAGATCATGTTCAGTGATATCAGATTGTTGATATTTGACAATACAAAGATACATATTACTTATAATTAAAATATTGCAAAAGCAAATACATAATATTTAATACTAAAATCTTAGAAACAAAAAGCTTTATTTATAATTACAATATTCACAATAATATCGTATCAATCCACCGGTTATCTCTGCCTTATTGCAAACAAAAAATATAAATGCCTTCAATGTGAACATTGGTGGACTCTAGCTCACAACACCTATGGACGAAGTGTGTCCACACATGGGGTACACGAAAGAAGTTGTGTGAATGTCGTTGTGTAGAGCGTCCAGTGTGGAGCAAGCATGAGCTGAGACAGAAGTGTGGGTGAAATGCAGGCCCCACTTAATTACTTATAGAGCTAGGTAGATACACATCATTTATGACTAAAGCATTACCAACAATCATATAAGTCCACCGCTTGCTTTGGTGGTTATATTGCAATTATTAAATACTAAAGTACCAAGTGCAGTGATTCACACATTGAAATCTTTGTCCGCGCAACGAACTTATCTTACACTTCCACACATATCCTAATTTCAAACATTATTTACAATTGAAATTTACTTAAATATCAGTAGTATACATTATTTATAATTAAAATATTATCAGTAATATGTGCATAAATAATGCTATAATCTGCACAATGCAAACTCGAAACCTTCCTTTGCTAAAAACAAAGCTTTTGATCAACGAAATTTGGTTTTGTACAATACTTTGTGTGCACTCCGCACTACTTTTACTCACTTGACTACTAATATTCATTACCTATAATTAAAGTATTAAAATAATAATATTAGCAATAAAAGTGTTTAGCTCAAAGTGTGTAATCCGCACAAAAAGCATTTTTGCACAAGAGCATAAACAAACAAATATTTGAAACATTATTTATAATAAAAATATTATCAATAATATAAACATAAACGATATTATTATATGCAAAACTATTTATTAAAAATTGACTATTAATATGTATTATTTATAGCTAAAATATTAGCAATAATATTAGCACTTAATGTAAAGTGTGGATATCAGTGCAAAGAGAACTTCCGCACAAGCAGATGTTCGAAATATATAAAATATTAGCACTAACTTTGCATATGTTAAATGTTTACTAAAATAATTATTTGCTCTAGTGGGGTCTCCACATATAGCGTGTACGGAAAAAGTTGTGCAAACCAAGTGATGCAGAAAATGTGGACCTCTATGCATAATAGAGTTACATTTCTAGATATAGCATGTATGAAGGAAGGTATGCAGTGGTAGTTGTGCAGGGCAAGTAGTGTGGAACAAGCAATGTGTATGAAATACAAACATCTTCGCACAAATATAAAACGATATTCATAAATACGAATATCACTAATAATATTGTATACATCAATTTCTTACCAAAATAATAGCAATAAAAGCCTTTATTGGACGAAATGCAGACCTCTCCACACAATAGAGTTATGTGTCTAGATATAATGCATATGGAAGAAGTTGTGTAGTTGTCTTTGTGTGGAGAAAACAGTGCAGAACAAGCAATGTGGATGAAATATGAACATCTCTGGACAAATAAAAAAACAATTACTAATTGTGCGAAACAAGTTGTGCGAAGGTGGCAATAACAAGAAAATGCAAATGCAAAAAACACTCTCGAATAAGGATTTAATAACGCATATACGAGAAAATGACTAATTGTGCAAAGAAAGCTATCCAGCATAATATAGCTCATCTGCACTTCCGCACATATGCCTAATTATTTCAATTCAAGTATTATCAATAATTGTGTTGAGCTATTTATATTATTTTATTAGTGGAAAAAAATACATAATTACCGAGAAAAAACTATGCCAAAAAATTTAATTCTTTTTTTTTATTTTATTATTGGAAAATAAATACATCATGACCGAGAAGACACCTAATAACTTTTGTACGAGAAACTTATCCTATTGTGCGAAAGCGAGCAACTTAACCTATTGTGTGGAATGTAGCTCATTGTGTAGAGCTTATAGCCTATTATGCATAACTTAGCTCATTGTGCAGAGCTTATAACCTATTGTGTGGAACTTAGCTCATTACGCAGAGCTATTTATTTTATTTTATTATTGAAAAACAAATACGTCATTATTAAGAAACCATTATGTAAATAAAAATGCAGAACTTAGCTCATTGTGTGAAACTTAGCTCTTTATGTGGAGCTCATATCCTATTGTGTGGAGCTTAGTTCATTGTGCAGAGCTTAGGGAAATTGTGTGGAGTTATTTATTTTATTTTATTTTATTATTGGAAAATGAATACTTCATTACCTTTATTATTGGAAAATGGATACATCATTTCTAAGAAAACAACTAATAATTTTTTTGTGACAAACTTAGCCTATTGTGCGGAAGCGAGAAACTTGGCCTATTGTGTGGAACTTAGCTCATTGTGCGGAGTTTATAGCCTATTGTGTGGAACTTAACTCATTGTGCAGAGCTTATAGCTTATTGTGTGGAATTTATCTGATTGTGCGAAACTATTTATTTTATTTTATTATTGGAAAATGAATATTTCATTACATTTATTATTGGAAAACAGATACATCATTACGGAGAAAACAACTAATAATTTTTGTGCGACAAACTTAGCTTATTGTGTGGAAGCGAGAAACTTAGCCTATTATGTGGAACTCAGCTCATTGTGTATAGCTTATAGCCTATAGTGCAGAACTTAACTCATTATGTAGAGTTTATAGCATATTTTGTGGAACTTAGCTCAGTGTGTGGAGCTTATAGCCTATTGTGTGGAACTTAGTTCATTGTCCAGAGCTTATAGCCACTTGTGCAGAACTTAACTCATTGTGTAGAGATATTTATTTTATTTTACTATGGGTAAATGAATATGTCATTACTGAGAAAACACTTTGCAAAAAAAAATCAATTATTTTATTTTATTATTGGAAAATTAATATGTCATTACCGAGAAAATGCTCTGTAGCAATTAATAACTTTTGTGCAAAAAACGTAGCCTATTATTCGGAAGCAAGAAAATTAACCTATTATGTGGAACTTAGCTCATTGTGCAGAACTTATAACCTATTGTGCAGAACTTAGCTCATTGTGCAGAGCTTATAGTATATTGCGCAGAACTTAGCTCATTTTGTGGAGTTTATATCCCTATTGTGTAGAACTTAGCTCATTGTGCAGAGCTTATAGCATATTGTGAGGAACTTAGCTCATTGCGTGGAGCTATTTATTTTATTTTAGTATTGGAAAACAAATATGCCATTACCGAGAAAACACTATGCAAAAAAAGTCAATTAAATAGCAGTAGAGGCAGGGACTATGCTACGTTGCAACTATTACCCTTGTTATAAAATAAGTGTGTTATCACCAGACAAAACCACAAGTATAAACGTAAAATGTGTTAAGCCCGTGAAATTATTAAGCATCCTCACAATCTTAATAGGGATGAGGGATTGGAAGTAACCATAAACTAGATTTCGTTACTCTCCCACATAACTAAGATAAATACACCATTACCTTCCTCTCCCCATTGACCCCTTTCTCTCTCCATGTTTCCTCTTTCCCTACCTTCTCGTATTATGTTCCCTCTTCAATCCTCCCTCCACCTTCTTTCCTTTATCATGTCTTTAAACTCTTAACAATTCATTCTAATCCATAAATAATTTAACTAACCCTTTCTATCCTTATATTAGTGTATGTTTCCCTGACATATTAATTCCTTTACATGTTTTTTCATTTTCATGATCTTCCTTACATCCTGTTATACCTAGATCATTATTATTATCACTATCAGTTTTTCAGCAATAATTATTATAAGACCATAAAATTAATAATAATATGCTTAATTATTAATATTATAATTAACATCATTATTAGTAATAATGACATTATTACTAATAACATTATAATACTAATTGGACCTGGAGTATGCCCTAAAACTATGTCTTCTTGGCTAAGAGCTCGTCTTTCTCAGACGTAAGGAAATAGGTTAACGACCCAAGGCCTAGAGGCATCTAGCAGGAGTGAAAGCCTGCCCCCTTACAGACCACCAACGGGTTATTCCATATGGCATGGTTTTCCTTGAATAACGGTGATGAGTCAGTCTGCATTCGTCGATAGCAACTAGAGATTGTTGTCCTCACTACTAGTTTGACAACTGAGTTATGATAGGTTTCTCACCCTGTAAAAGAAAACATTATAATACTAATAATAAAATATTGTTATTAATTTTTTCCTTTTAATAATTATTTTTAATAAATTACCCATAATAATATTGATTTTTTCTAACATTATATTTAAGTTAAAGTTAATTTAAAATATTTTTATTTGTTTTTTCTATTTTCATATATTTTTCATGGAATATTTTTTGTTGTTGTTATTTTAGGTCAGGGATGGTTGGTCGGCTCCCGTTTCTTTTTCATTTTCTTGCTTCCATCCCCTATTTATTACCTTTATACCCTTCTCTTATTTGCAAGCTTGTCCTAATGATGAGCCTTGTTGTAGACTCGAAACGTCAACTCAAAAAACAAAATGGATATTGTGGATAATCTGAATTCTCAACCTCAAAAGTGTGTTTATGTTTATTATGGATTGATGTCTATCAATATTTATTAATTATTTAATTTATATAACTATACTAGTAGCCCTAAGGGTTAGCTCAATTTGTCGAGTACTCATTGTTAAAGTGTCCTTCCATTGGGAGGTCATGGGATCAATTCTCCTCAATGCCCTTGGGGTTAGGATCTAATTAATTTGGTCAAAGGGATGTCATCCCTTTGGGTGGATCTACTTGGATTTTTTTTATTACAATCAATTGAGTTTAGCTTGGGTGGAAGAGTTGGTATCTTCCCTACCTAGGTTTGGGTGGATCTACTTGGATTTTTTTAGTATAGTCAATTGAGTTTAGCTTGGGTGGTTGGGTGGAAGAGTTGTTATCCTCCCTACCTAGGTTCAATTCTCATAAGTTGACGTGTTTACACTCTAGAATAGAGTAACTATGTTGCACTCTTAAGTGAGTCTATACTAAGGGCTAACCTAGTATCAACAATTTCTTGCCTTCGGGTTGAGAGGGAGGTTGACTTTCTTCCCCAAATGGTATCCAATGCCTAAAATTTTAATTTCAAGCCCCAAGGGTTAGCTCAATTGGTTTAGTTTTCTTCTTAAAGCACCTTGCTATTAAGAGGTCACATGATCAATTCCCCTTGACACCCTCAGAGTTAGGCTCTCCTAATAAACTAGTAAGATGTGATCCTTTCAAATTGATTTGCCTAATTAATTTTAAATCTATAATATATATATATATAATATTATAAATAGTATATATTAACATATACTGTTTGATTTTTTTATCATGTAAAAATTATTTTAACTATTTTAAAAATTTATTAATTAATATGAATAATAAAATAATTAACATATGCTTAAATTCAATTACAATTATGATATAAACATTAAGTTTATGCTGACTTAATTTGTTATTCGGATTGAATACATATTCACTAACCATCAATGAACTTTATTTAAATCTCTTTATAAACTTTAAAATTATCTATATAAATTTATAAATTGGGTTTGACTTGAGATTGGATACATATCACCAACCACCACTGAACTTTGTTTAAATCTCTTTATAAACATTAAAATTTGGCGATTACTCATATTTAATTATAAATTGGGGTTGACTTGAATTTAAATATGTGAACCATGGAGATATGATGAATCATAAGCCACAAAAGAACTTGTAACTAAATCTCTTTATAAACTTTGGAGTTTTATGATTTATTAATTTCTATTCACAAATTGTGTTCCAGATAAAACCCTTATTACTTAAATGAAAAAAATATATCTTTGGAATGTTGTGATTATTAAATTCTATCTGCAAATTGTGGTGTGGATAAATTCCTATTAGAGAAAGGAAAAGCACACTTGGAACTTTGGAGTTTTGTGACTAGTAAATTCTATACACATTTGGAACTTTGGAGTTTTGTGAGTATTAAATTTTATTTACAAATTTTGTTGTCATAAACCCAATATCAATATCATTGGTTCAGTATCTAGCAAATTCAAAAATGTACTTAGATTTAATGTCATTATACACTCGTTTTTTGAAAGCGTGCAATTAAGAAATAATAATTTTATCTTTAAAAAGGAAGCAATATAAAAAATAAATTGCATTGCGTGCACATAGAAGATAAGTTTCTTTTGTTAGAAAGAATCTCATTTGACTTGTAAAATTAATTTAAAGGTTGCATGGTCCATAAAAATTGGAAAAAATTGTGATTGGGTAATGAGAAGCACGAGGGGTATTATATTATTATATATACATGATCTTCCACTATAACACAATCTTGTCTTTTCACAGATAATGACTTCTTCGTAAAGTGAAAATGTTTCCACATTCAATTTAAAGAAACACCAAATATTCAATAATAAATTCGGTTTTGGTAAATAAAGTTGTATGCTTCATATATTTTATATTAAAAATAACGTATATCCAAAACAGTTTTGATAAATAAAAGGTTTATTTTTCCTAGTGTTACATTAAAAATTAATGTTTATCTGTGGGAAGGTTCATGCAGAGATTTAATCACTTGTAATTCTTATTATAGGTTGATTTTTTTTTTTTTTTTAATTTGTGCTTTAAATA